>JAFLJL010000312.1:80901-117807 GCA_018398815.1 Conus ventricosus | reverse complement strand
GTACCTTTCGCCATGGTTACTTTCGCCCGAACTGAGTGAGGGCGGAAGTGGCCCAGAATGCCCTTCCCTGTTCTCTGACGCCTGGGTTGTTGAAGCTTCACTTCTGGCACTAGCTAGGGCAGTTGGATATGCTGGTTGCCCGCTTCGTAAAGATTCATTAAATTCCTCTGGAATCTGAGGACGCCCAGGACGTTTAAACTTATTTGCTTTCTGGCTGCTTACCGAAAGTGAAACAGCAGCACGTAAGGCAGCACTTCTGGTCTTCATCTCACTACACTCACGATAACTTTTGACGGAGAAAAACTTTGGAGCTGAGTGTCGTCGCCATTTTTTCGTGACGTCCGTCTTCAGAGTGGGGTCTGATGTGTGTAAGATCAGCCGTTAGTGTACAATACTCAGCAGACCAGGTATCGTTGGAGTTGGTGTCTGTTGTTTATTCTCGCTCGTTATCGTAACTAGGTAACAGAACTCGTCTCGTCGTAGGCTAATCTTAATATGCGAGATTGTACAAGGGAGGTTACTCTACATCCCCCTTTCTTAGCAGACAGCATGCATGGTTCTTCTTGTAGGATCCCACTGCAAATGGAGAATTACTATGAACTGTCCGAGACTGGCTCAATAAATGACATTGCTTTAAATTTAAAATCTTATGTAAATTCATAAGGGCCAGCTACAGTATTCTAAGTCCAAATGAAGTCCTTCTTCAAGAAGTTCTTGACGGATGCAGAACCTTCTTTAAAAGTCAAAATTTCAACTAAACTTGAAACTACAAACAAAACTGAACATCAACAAATAGTCAGGTGAGTACTTTGCTCTTTTACAAATCAAGTCTGTTAGGTGCTTGTACTCTCCTTCCTGACTTTGTGTACACTGTCTTTTGAGCAGTCTGTTTTACTGGCATCTTCTCAGTTGCTGGGTCTCCTGTTTCTTAGCTGCGGGCTGCTGGACTGGTAAGGAAGAACTTTCACCAGCAGACTCTTCATGACTACTGTGTCCAGAGTCTCCAGCTTCTGGTTCGGCAATGTTGAGGAAGCAACGGGCTTGGATTTGACTGCTACCTGTTCCCCACTTCCTTCGCCGAAGCTGATTGCGATTTCTGCGTTGAGTGCCTCTGTCAGTCTGAACAATAACCGAGGTGAAGTGTTTTTGATCACAACTGCTTCTTTGCTTGTTGGAGTCTTCATCCACACAAATTGACCTTTTGAAAATTGTGGGACTTCTTTTGCTCTATGTCGGAGATCATGGTAATACTTCTGTTGATTTCTGAAATGTTCATCCTTCTTCTTGAATCCCTCGACGTCTGGTTTGAATGGAATGTACTGACTGGGCATTGAAGGTACACAGTTTCTAAGTTTCCGGCTCATCATCAGTTCTGCTGGACTGTAGCCATTCTGAAGGTGAGTTGTCCAGTAGTTGAGAAGGGCAATATATGGGTCAGCAGACTTCTTAATAAGATTCTTCACTGTCTGAACAGCCTTCTCTGCTTCACCATTTCCTTGTGGATGATACGGACTACTGGTGACATGAGTGAAGAAATAGTCTTGTGAGAATTTCAAGAATTCTCGAGAGTTGAACTGTGGACCATTGTCGGATACAACTACTTCTGGGATTCCAAATCTTGAAAAGATGGATTTACAGTGGTCAATGACAGCTACTGAGGTGGTCTGTTTCAAATGTACCGTCTCTATCCAACGGTAGTAATAATCTACTGCTAAAAAATAAAAGTGTCCATTCAGTTCAAACAAATCCATAGCAATCTTCTGCCACGGGTAATCAGGAGTCTTGGTTGGCTGTAGAGGTTCAGATGGGAGTTTTCTCTCCTTCTCACATGTTGCACAAGCACCAACGACTTCTTCAATTTTATTTGAGAGTCCTGGCCACCAAACACAACTTCGGGCTAATGCTCTGCATTTCACAACACCCTGATGACCTTGGTGGATTCTGCTTAAAATCTCATTTTGCAGCTCAGCCGGAATAACCAGACGGCTCTGGAACAGCAACAGACCTTGCTGAACTGTCAAATCTTGACGAGCAAACCAGTATCGTCGCAGATTGACATCTTTTTTTCGCTGTTTCTGGCCAGTGGTCTAACTTACAAAAGTTCATGACTTGGCTGCAGATTTTGTCTGAGCATTGCTTTTGTCGAATCCCTTCTAGCTTTGCATCACTTGCGGGAATGCCGTCAATGACAGCAGAGACAAAGGCATTTGTCTCTTCTTCCATTAAATGTTCCTGTTCAGCAGATGCACACCCAGGAGCTCTTGACAAAGTGTCTGCCGTCATCAGATTTTTCCCTGCAGTGTATACTATGTCACAGGAATACTGCATCAGACGCATTCGGAACCTCTGAATCCTTGGAGTCAATTCATCCAACAGCTTGGTTTTCAACAGTGCCAACAGAGGTTTATGATCTGTTTCAACTGTGAATTTTGAAAGTCCAAGCAGGTAGTCTTGAAATTTTTCACAGTTCCAAGTCACTGCCAGCGCTTCTTTTTCCACCTGCGCATACCTTTGTTCTGTTGCGGTGAGAGCTCTTGAAGCATAGAATACTGGCTTCCAGTCGTTTTCTTGTTTCTGCACAGTAGTACTCCACCTAATCCATATGATGATGCATCTACTGAGACTTTGGTTGGCTTTTCTGGACTATAGTGTGCCAGCACTGGTGTTGAACTCAGCTGCTTTTTCAGTAATTGGAAGGCTCTCTCTTGTTGCTCATCCCAAATCCAGTGAGTTTCTTTCTTTAGCAGATCTCTCAATGGTTTTGTTGTGTCGGCCATGTGAGATGCAAATTTTCCAACATGATTCACCATTCCCCAAAATCGGCGCAATTCAGAGATATTTGTAGGTTTGGGGAAATTTGAAATAGCTTGCACTTTCTCTGGATCCATCTGGATTCCTTCTTTGGATATAATGTGTCCCAGGAACTTCACTGTGTCAGTTGAGAATTTGCATTTCTCATTTAGTGTGACACCAGCTTCCTTCATCTTCTGCAGAACCAGTCTCAGTCGACTATCATGTTCTTGTTGATCTTTTCCAAATACCAGCACATCGTCAATGTCGCAGATGACCCCAGGTATTCCTTCTATGATTTGTGTCATCTCTCGATGAAAAACCTCTGGTCCCGAGCTGATACCAAATGGCAGACGTTTGTAACAGTAACGCCCGAATGGAGTAATGAAGGTGGTCAACTCCTGACTACGTGGGTGAAGTGGTATCTGGTGGAATCCACTGTTACAGTCTAGTTTTGTGAACACAGTGGCACCATTCAGCTGGGCTAGTAGTTGATCAGTTGTGGGTAGTGGAAAGTTCTCTCCACGCACACTCTCATTGAGTTTAGTGAAATCGATGCACAGTCGCACTTTCCCATTTGGTTTTAGTACTGCCACAATTGGTGCACACCAGTCAGTGGGAGTTTCCACAGGACGGATGATATCTTGCTCTTCTAATTTCTTAAGTTCTTCTAGAACCTTTTCTTTCATTGGAAGGGGAAGTCTGCGTGGAGTTGAGATTGCAAACGGTTGAGCATTTTCTTGCAGTCTTATTGTGTAGACGTTTTTCATTCTCCCTAGGCCTGTAAATAGCTCTGGGAATTCTTGCTTGTACTGATGATCTCTGTCTACAGAGTTGACTCTTTCAATCATTTTAATGCCTCAATTGCAGGCCTTCCCAAAAGTGGTTCTTTTAAGTCAACAACAACATACAGATCTTGCTCTGAAGATGCTTCACCTACTGCTAGGGTGGCACGGACTCTGCCAAGCACATTGATTTTGCTCTGGCCAGGCCCAAACAGCATTTTGTCTGTCTCCTGTGTCAGTGGTGAGTTCTTCTTGAAGAACCTATCAGGTACAACCGTCACATCTGCTCCAGTGTCTATTCTGAAATTCACAGCATGACTATGTGTTTTAGTTGTTACCTGACCATCAGCATGCCAATTTACTGCTCCACATTCTGCTGATTCTTCAGTCACAGTGCCAAGTATGTTGCCCTCTTCATCTTCTAAATATCTCACATCAGTTTTTGTTCTGCACATTGCTGCATAGTGGCCTTTCTTGTTACATTTTCTGCAGTCCGCATCTTTTGCTGGACAGTCTTGCCTACTATGCGATGGATATTTTCCACACCTGGTGCATTTTCTTGAATAGTTTTTGTCGATTCTTTCCGCTTTGCTTTGAAGATGATTTTGAGTTCATACTGCCTCCTTGTTTCTTTTTGAACAAACGTTGTACTTGAAATGAGTCTCCTTCACTTGACATTGACTGTAGCTGTTGTTTTGAACTTTCATATGCTCTTCCAATTGTTAAGCACTTGTCTAATGTCAGCTGTTTATCTTCTAGGAGTTTTCCTCTCAATCCTTCTTCTCTAACTCCTACAACAACCTGATCCCTGACAAGTCTTTCTTCCAGTTTATCAAAGTTGCATGGTTTTGCTAGCTTTCTGAGTGCTGCAATATACCCTTCTATTGACTCTGATGCTTCTTGCTTTCTGAGATGAAATTTATAAGACTCAAAAGCTTCATGAGTATATCCTACGAAGAATTCTTCAAGTTTTTCCATCACCTGTTTGAGATCATTTTTGTCATCTCTATTTTCGAACTTCAGGTTGTCAAATATTTCACATGCATCAGGCCCAAAAACAGCAAGAAAAACAGATACCTGATATTCCTGGTCTTCTTCTTTGATAAGTCTACTTGCAATGGCATAATTTTCTAACTGCCTCCTGAAATGCTTCCAGTTTTGAGACAAATTTCCCTCCAGACACATCTTTTATGGTGCTGGAACGTTTGCAGTAAACTGCTTCTGTTGGCCCCTTGGCTCAGTTCGTGACGTCGATTCCGTCTTTTTCTTCTTTTCTGGATTGTTTTCTTCTTCTTCTTTGCTTATTACGTCGTGTCGGCCTCCCTTTGGACGTCCTGACACTTCTGACACCATGTAAGATCAGTCGTTAGCGTACAATACTCAGCAGACCAGGTATCGTTGGAGTTGGTGTCTGTTGTTTATTCTCGCTCGTTATCGTAACTAGGTAACAGAACTCGTCTCGTCGTAGGCTAATCTTAATATGCGAGATTGTACAAGGGAGGTTACTCTACAATGTGAGCAGGTGATATGAATTGTAGTGTTCAGAGTGGGGTCTGATGTGAGCAGGTGATATGAATGGTAGTGTTCAGAGTGGTGTCTGATGGTCCCCGTTTGCTTCTAGAAAAGACATTTCTGTGTCAAATGTAAAGCCCTTTTTCATTGGCCCTTTCTTTCGGTGTCTAATGTAAAGCCCTTTTTCATTGGCCTTTTCTTTCTGTGTCTAATGTAAAGTACTTTTTCATTGGCCTTTTCTTTCTGTGTCTAATGTAAAGCCCTTTTTCATTGGCCTTTCCTTTCTCTCACTGCACCCTCCCCTCCTTGTTTCCCACCATTACTAATTCCTTCGACATCTTTCTCTCTGTTTCTGACTGTCTCATCCTCTGTCTGCTGTCTCTCTCAGTCATTCACTCAATCTGTATATCTGCCTCTCTCTCTCTCTCTCTCTCTCTCTCTCCCCTCTCTCTCTCTCTCTCTCTCTCTCTCTCTCTCTCTCTCTCTCCCCTCTCTCTCTCTCTCTGTCTGTCTGTCTGTCTGTCTGTCTGTCTCTCTCTCTCTCTCTCTCTCTCTCTCTCTCTCTCTCTCTCTCTCTCTTCCCCCTCCCACCTTTCTCTTTCCCATTATTTTCTTCCTCTGTTTGTTTGTAAGTCAGTATGTCGTTTGTTGGTCTGTCCTGTCTGTCTATCTGTCTGTCTGTCTGTCTCTCTCTGTCTCTGGTACGTAAACGAACCCAGAAAATTTACCCCCTCTCTCTCTCTCCTTCTCTCTCTTCTCTCTCTCTCTCTCTCTCTCTCTCTCTCTCTCCTCTCTCTCTCTCTCTCTCTCTCTCTGCGCACACAGGCTGATACTCCTGCGGACACTCCCAGTCTAGACAGCAAGTTTTAATCCCATCTACCCAACAAAAGGATTGGAGTTTTTTTGTGTATGACCGTTTTTTATCCCGCCATTAAGACAACCATACTCCATCTTCGGGGAATACCAGCTCTCAAAAATTAAAACCTTTCTTTCTTTTTTTCTTTTTTCTTTCTTTTTTCTTTCCTTTTGTAAAGATATACGTAGCTTAGGATCTTTCAATGCCTATATTGAATCTCGTATCAACAACGCCTCTACAATCTGTGACTGGCAGTGACACCATGTTAAAATCTTTATTCCGTTCACACACACGAGCTTTAAAGATCAATCCTTCGGAAGACAGTGCACACACACACACACACACACAAAACACACACACACACACACACACACACACACACACACACACACACCTCACACAACACACACGAGCTTTAAAGATCAATCCTTCGGAGACAGTGCACACACACACACACGAGCTATAAAGATCAATCCTTCTGAAGACAGTTCACACACACACGAGCTATAAAGATCAATCCTTCTGAAGACAGTGCACACACACACGAGCTATAAAGATCAATCCCTCTGAAGAGAGTTCACACACACGAGCTATAAAGATCAATCGTTCTGAAGACTTCTTCACTTACTCTTTCGGATTATAAACGTTTAGGAATTCTGCCTCCAAAATGGAAGCTCATTTATAACAAACAATTTTGATGTTAAATCTACTGTTTTGATCTTGCCCGTATGCCTTGGAACTTACTTTTAATTCACCATGTTTACAAGTTCAAAGTACATTTTATGAGGACAGTTTCTTTACAAGTTTTTTTTCCGTACTGTGGTGGTTGTGGATGGAAGACAGTCTCAACTTCATTGTATGTGCACACAGACCCTGGGTTTAACTTCATTGCATGTGCACACAGGCCCTGGGTTTAACTTCATTGTCTGTGCACACAGACCCTGGGTTTAACTTCATTGTATGTGCACACAGACCCGGGTTTAACTTCATTGTCTGTGCACACAGACCCTGGGTTTAACTTCATTGTCTGTGCACACAGACCCTGGGTTTAACTTCATTGTCTGTGCACACAGACCCTGGGTTTAACTTCATTGTCTGTGCACACAGACCCTGGGTTTAACTACGTTGTCTGTGCACACAGACCCTGGGTTCAACTTCATTGTATGTGCACACAGACCCTGGGTTTAACTTCGTTGTGTGTGCACATAGACCCTGGGTTTAACTTCATTGTCTGTGCACACAGACCCTGGGTTTAACTTCATTGTATGTGCACACAGACCCTGGGTTTAACTTCATTGTCTGTGCACACAGACCCTGGTTTTAACTTCATTGTCTGTGCACACAGACCCAGGTTTAACTTCATTGTCTGTGCACACAGACCCTGGGTTTAACTTCATTGTCTGTGCACACAGACCCTGGGTTTAACTTCATTGTATGTGCACACAGACCCTGGGTTTAACTTCATTGTCTGTGCACACAGACCCTGGGTTTAACTTCATTGTATGTGCACACAGACCCTAGGTTTAACTTCATTGTATTGTGCACACAGACCCTGGGTTTAACTTCATTGTATGTGCACACAGACCCTGGGTTTAACTTCATTGTATGTGCACACAGACCCTTGTTTAACTTCGTTGTCTGTGCACACAGACCCTGGGTTTTAAAAAACAAAAGAATCATACGCACCTAATCGCGGAATGTGCTGACATCATCAATTAATGCCTTCGGCCAACCATTGAAAAACTATTCCATGCAGGTGAAATATGCTCTCTCTCTCTCTCTCTCTCTCTCTCTCTCTCCCCTCTCTCTCTCTCTCTCTCTCTCTCTCTCTCATTTTCAATTTTCAAAAATGACTTGGCTGTACATTTGTCTAACATGGCATTCAGTTCATTCCTGGTCAACTGCGTGCCTGCCTGTGTAACTTGTCCCATAGAAAACTGCCTCCTTAATGTTCCAAAGCACAGTCCCATAGAAAACTGCCTCCTTAATGTTCCAAAGAACAGTCCCATAGAAAACTGCCTCCTTAATGTTCCAAAGAACAGTCCCAAAGAAAACTGCCTCCTTAATGTTCCAAAGAACAGTCCCAAAGAAAACTGTCCCTTAATGTTCCAAAGCACAGTCCCAGAGTAAACTGTCTCTTAATGTTCCAAAGCACAGTCCCAAAGAAAACTGTCCCTTAATGTTCCAAAGCACAGGTTTTAAGATCCACTTAGCACTTTGAGTTATAACATCGAGGGTGTAGCTGTGTACATATGGATAAACGACTATTTATACCGATATGACATTATTCTGCTGACAGGAACAATCACTACTTCTTTCCCATCGCATCTTTTCCCCTCATATGAAGTTTTACCTCATCAGGTTTTGAAGATCACACACGCTCTAACTAACTGAGAAGGCTTCGTATGTGCAACACATCCCCTTCGAATGTGATCACTGTAATTTCAAACGAAATGACAGGTTGATGTTCTAGTAATTTAATAAGTGAAAACAGAAATTGACAATGAATACACAAGTTAGAACATTGCATTGCCAATATTTTTCAAGAACACGCTCAAATTCCTATTACCGTATTCTGTGATCTGAATGCTAGGACAGCATGCAAAAACAGTTTTGTTGCCGGACACCCTGAAGAGGGGAGGTAATGCTAGGACAGCATGCAGAAAGTTTGTTGCCGGACACATTGCTAGGACAGCATGCAAAAACAGTTTGTTGCCGGACACCCTGAAGAGGGAGGTAATGCTAGGACAGGATGCAGAAACAGTTTGTTGCCGGACACATTGCTAGGACAGCATGCAGAAACAGTTTGTTGCTGGACACCCTGAGAGGGGAGTAATGCTAGGACAGCATGCAGAAACAGTTTGTTGCCGGACACATGCTAGGACAGCATGCAGAAACAGTTTGTTGCCGGACACTCTGAAGAGGGGAGGTAATGCTAGGACAGGATGCAGAAACAGTTTGTTGCCGGACACATTGCTAGGACAGCATGCAGAAACAGTTTGTTGCCGGACACCCTGAAGAGGGGAGGTAATGCTTGGACAGCATGCAGAAACAGTTTGTTGCCGGACACATTGCTAGGACAGCATGCAGAAAACAGTTTGTTGCCGGACACCCTGAAGAGGGGAGGTAATGCTAGGAAAGCATGCAGAAACAGTTTGTTGCCGGACACATTGCTAGGACAGCATGCAGAAACAGTTTGTTGCCGGACACATTGCTAGGACAGCATGCAGAAACAGTTTGTTGCCGGACACATTGCTAGGACAGGATGCAGAAACAGTTTGTTGCCGGACACATTGCTAGGACAGCATGCAGAAACAGTTTGTTGCCGGACACATTGCTAGGACAGCATGCAGAAACAGTTTGTTGCCGGACACAATGCTAGGACAGCATGCAGAAACAGTTTGTTGCCGGACAAGGATGGTCCTTAAAACCTACACGCCCTCTCGACAACTACGCTCCTGTGCTGACGACCGCCTTCTACGAATGACTCGCTTCAGGACAACTACTGGTGAAAGATCCTTTTCTTTTCAAGCTCCAGCGACGTGGAACAGACTGCCAGACTCTCTCAGACATTCAGATTCTATCCCTTCTTTCAAGTCTAAACTTAAAACCCATCTATTTTCTCATAATTAATCAATGCTGTGGGGGAGGGGGGAGGGGGGACAACCTAACTCATAGCCGTCTGGGCCTTTTCAAATGTAGTGTATGTGTATGTTCTCTATTACATGTATTTGTTGTATGACTGAACGTTATAGGATTAAGTGTTTGCAGTGATACTTGAAAAATAAGTGAATGTCACACTCGTAGGATTAGGATTTGTTTGTTATTGTAGTAATAGTATTTGTAGCTAGGTGTAGGTGTTACTATTGTATATGAGAAGGGTGAATGTAGTATGACTTTGTAAAGCGCTTAGAGAAATTCGTTTGATTAAGCGCTATATAAGAAACCATTATTATTATTATAATGTTAGGACAGGATGCAGAAACAGTTTGTTGCCGGACAGGGATGGTAATGTTAGGACAGGATGCAGAAACAGTTTGTTGCCGGACAGGGATGGTAATGTTAGGACAGGATGCAGAAACAGTTTGTTGCCGGACAGGGATGGTAATGTTAGGACAGGATGCAGAAACAGTTTGTTGCCGGACAGGGATGGTAATGTTAGGACAGGATGCAGAAACAGTTTGTTGCCGGACAGGGATGGTAATGTTAGGACAGGATGCAGAAACAGTTTGTTGCCGGACAGGGATGGTGATGTTAGGACAGGATGCAGAAACAGTTTATTGCCGGACAGGGATGGTGATGTTAGGACAGGATGCAGAAACAGTTTGTTGCCGGACAGGGATGGTGATGTTAGGACAGGATGCAGAAACAGTTTGTTGCCGGACAGGAATGTTAATGTTAGGACAGGATGCATGAAAATAGTTTTGTTGTCACGCGACAGGGATGGTAATGTTAGGAACAGGCTTGCAGAAAGTTTGTTGTACCGCGGTCAAGGATTGGTAATGTTAGATAGAATGCAGTAAAGACAGTTTGTTGCCGGACAGGGATGGTAATGTTATGTGACCAGGGTGGGCGTAGATAAAGTAGTTTTGTTGCCGGACAGGGATCGGTGTGTTAGGGGAAAGGATGCCAGAAAGAATATACAGTTGTTGCCGGACCCATGATGAGGGAGATTTGGTAACGCTAGAACTGGACATAGCAAGTTAAAAAGTTGTTGCCGTGTGACTGGGATGGTAATTGTTAGCGACAGGTATGAAGTAATGTTTGTTTGACGGACCCCATAATGAGGGATGGCACTACAGCCCACAGCGAAGGAGGTTAATTGGCGATTCGGGGTACAGCTGCCCTTAGTTTCGAGTTGGTCCTTTAACTTCTAAATGTTGTGGAAACAAATTTTCGTTGTGATGTTAACTTATTGTATGCCAGATGGGTCATACTTTTTTGGTGATTTACTCATTAGATTTTGTGAATGCGAATGAAAATTGGTTGTTCTAAGAAATTCAGAATGTTTAAATTAAACGTGCATTAATCTGCCGCGAACATAATCCATGAATTGAGTCAAATACACATGCCTATGAGAACACGAATTAGGTATTAAACGGTGCTTCAAACACCACAATTACAAACGCGCCCGTGAAAATTCTAGTAATCCAAAAAAAGTTTGGGAACGACTATTGTCTTGTGTCGTCTGCCACCCCGATAGTTGTTTCAGGTTAAAAAGGCTATCATAATTGATAATGTATCGACCAAGGGGTTCTTTATAAATATTTAACGAAGGTATTTATTTTGCTGGTCTAGTTGTAATATCGTTACTATATCGGTAATAGTTAATAATAGAAAAAAAATAATTGACTTGAGACACAGAGCAGGAAATATTGGGACAAAGGTAAGTTCGGACATATAGTCCAATTCAGGTGTATGCCAATCAAAATAGAAATGTGAAGATTACAGCGTGAAAGTTCTTTGGCGAGACAGTAGTTATGTCACAATTATAAATAGCCCATTGTAGCTGATACAGTGAGATAGTTTATGGCGATACAGAGCATTGTCCTATCAAAATAGCCTTGTAACAGATACATGGAAGAAACGTTATACGAAGACTTAGACTATTATATCCCGGCTGTGCTATCCGCCTCCACCATCATTCCACCATCCTTCACAACCTTCCACTACTACAATCTTGCTACCATACCTCACCATTCAACTTCCAACATTCTACTTACACCATTATTCCACCATCGCTCCACCATCCCACAATCATGTCCTTCCAACCATCGCGCACTCATCCTACACCAATCCTTCCAACCATCCTTAACACCATCATCTGCAATACAGCCAACTTCCTGCTCACATCCCTCCTCCATCCCTCCACCATCCTTCCACCATCGCTCCATCACTTCCTCTTCCCACTCATACTCCACCATCCTTGCAAATCCCTCTACGACCATCACTCCTAAACCTACATCCTTCCACCATCCTTCAACAATCCTCTCCACAATCCCTCACCTTCAAATCCACCATCCTCCACCATCCTTCCTAAATCTTTACAACATTCCTACACCATCATTAAACACATCCCTGCCTCATTCCCTCACCATCCATTGACACCATCCTTGCCAACTTACCTCCTCCATTCCTCTCCACCATCCTACTTCCACGCAATTAACCAACACATCTTCCACACGTACTTCCATACGTCCTTCACACGTCATTCCAACATCATTCCAACCATCCTACTCCATCACTCAACCTTCCCTTCCACCATCCCCTCACTCCATCAATCCACCATCCTTGCGCCACTCCATCCTCTCCTACCACCTCCCCCACAAATCCTTCTCAACCATACTTCCCATCCAGTCCTCTAACCATCCTGTAACACATCCTTTCCACCAATCCTTGAAAAATCCCTCCCACCTTCCCTCATAACCGATCCTTGATCAATCCACTTCACCATCCACTCACCATAAAGTGCACACCCATCTTACCTCAGTTCATCACACACATTCCTTCCACCATCACTTCAACCCAACCGTACTTGCTCACATACTTCCACTGGTACTTTCACCATTCCTTCCACACGTCGTCCTTTCACTCTTCACAGTCCCTTTCTACCATCATTCCACCTGTCATTTAACCATCTTTTCCACCGTCCTCCGTACCATCCACTCCACAATCCTTACACCATCCTACCTCACCATCCGCTTCCACCGGCCTTTCACCTTCATTCACTCATACATTTCGCACCATCCTTCCACCATCCTTCGCCACAATCCTTCAACCGTACTTTTCTGTACCATCCTTCCACCATCTTCCACATCATGTCCTTGACCGTTCCTTTTCACCATCCTTCCACATCCATGAACCTTCTCGGTCCCGTTTTTCCTGGTCACCCAAACTGTAAGCAGTCGGCAGGTTTTGCTGCATGTACTACGCCGCGTTTCCACGGATTATCCCTCCTTTAACCCCTCCCATTCCCTCCACCTCCTACCGTCAGCTTCCACCCAGCTGCTTTTTCTCTCTGATTGAGTATTGCAGAGAGACAAGGTTCAAGTACAAGACAAGACAAAATTCATTTATTTACGAGGATAATAGATAAGCAATGGATGTGCTTTTTTACATCCAGTCCTCCGATTACTGTGTAGGGTCAACAATATAAAATAAAAGGCAACAAAGGAAGCTTGCTTAAAAAGTGACTAGAACTACATACAATAGGGGAATTTTAAAATTTATTAAGGGAAAAAAAAGAATGGCGGTAATATTTGAAAAAAAAAGAGAAAAAAAAGTAGATTGGAGACAAGGTCAAAAGTCTTTTATTTACGAGTGCATAGATAAGCACTGACGTGCTTTTTACATCCAGTCCTCGCGACTCTGAGTTAGGGACTACAACATGCATGTGGAAATCAATTCATGTAAGAAATCAAGGGGATGCAAGCAAAGCGGTCATGTAATCTAGAGGTACAACAAATGAAAAATAGAAGATAAATGAAAAATAAAACAAAAGTAATATGAATTATAATGAACAAAAACAAACATGACACAAAAAATAATAATTAAAATGTAAACATTAAATAAATAAATAAATAAATATGTATGAATACAAATAATGAAGAGGAAGGAAGAGAGAGGAGAGGTATGGGAGTGAGGTGGGCTGGGAAACATATGTATCGTGTACTACAAGTACATTGATTTCGTGCATGCCCTATGAAAACAGACAGTGAAATGTGATATGAAAAAGTTCGTACTTTTTTTGAACACACAAAAACGCACGTTCGCCGCATAGAGAGAGAGAGAGTGAGAGAGAATGATGAGATGACTGAGTGATGAGAAAATTGGAGTGCGATTGAGAGAGATGAGATGAGAGAGTGAGAGAGAGAGGCAAGGCACAACATGTAGTCTCATTTTTCGCAAGTGCATGACAAACCACGTACGAATGTATTAAGCAAAAGTGGAGATGGAAATTGGGGGAGGGGGGGGGGGGATGGGGATGAACAATAAAATGCTGTAAAGAGAGAGAGAGAGGATGGAAGGGAGAGGGGGTAACAGCATGAGATGTAATGATTTGAAATGGAAAATGTACTATAAACGTACATTAATTTGCCTGTATATAATTAGACAGTAAAATGAACATGACAAATTTGTACGGAAGTCGGATACATAACACGAACGCAAGCACAGACACGAGTTGTGAGATAGGGAGAGGAGAGAGAGAGAGATGACGACGGATTGATCCAGGACGGAGAGTGGGAGAGACGATGAGAGAGAGTGTGAGACTGATGTAGAAGAGTTGAGAGAGAGAGAGAGAGTAGAATGAGAGAGTGCAGAGAGAGAGAGAGTGAGAGAGAGCTGATTCTGGAGTGAGATAGATGTCGAGATCGTGAGATAGATCGAAGTGAGAGGATGAGAGAGAGAAGTGAGAGTGAGAGTGAACAAGGGTGACATAAGATAATAATTTTTCGTAAGATCTATAGTCCATATGCACACATATAATATTACCCACACACACATATATGCATAAACACAACATCACACACTGCCAGTAACACACACTCCACACAACACACACACTACACACTGTCACACACACTTATATTATATATTATAATATATATTATATATAAATATATATATACATATTACATGCACGGCACACACATACACTGTAATGCGACACACGTACACTTATATATATATACTCATACATACATACATGAATACATACATACATACTTAAATACAGTACACACGTAAAATGGTGATATATGATATATATATATATAGAGAGTGAGAGAGAGAAGAGAGAGATGGAGTGAGGAATAGATGAGGGTAGAGACTTGCAGCGACTCGATGGTTTGTGAGGAGTGAAGAGAGAGAGTGAGACGCAGGATGAGTAAGGGTAGTGCGGGGTTGGTAGAGCCTGCAGAGAGCGAGATGAGAGATGAAGAGAGAGAGGAGGGGGAGAAGAGAGATGATGAGAGCGGAGAGTAGAGGGAGAGAGGGGGGGAGGAGGGAGAAGAGGAGAGAGGAGAGAGGGGGAAGCAGATGAGAGTAGAGAGAGGGTGGGGGGGAGAATCGAGGCTTGAGTGGCTTCGTGCGATATGAGAGCATGTTTAGATCAATATGTCAAACAATAAAATTCCAAAGAGATAACAAAACAATCTATTTGAAACACGGGGCGTGGAGGGGCAGGGGGGGGGAAGAAATAAAGCATCAAACTGAGAAGTGGGAAATGCATAAGTGAGTGAGCACCAGATCGCCAACGGTAGGAAGGGATATCATATGGATAAAATATACAAGTCATTCCAAGCAGAAAGTGTTTGAGAGTGAGAGAGAGATGAGAAGAGAGTAGAGAGAGAGTCGAGACGAGAGAGAGAGAGAGGAGAGTTTCGTGAGAATCGGCAGATGAGACGATGAAGTTTGTAGGAGTTGTTCTTATTGTTTCTGGGAGCTGAGATGAGAGAGAGAACTGAGATGAGAGAGGATGAGAGATGAAGTCACATAAAAACCAAAGCATTTCGACGAAGATTGACAATGGTAGGGCAGGATTCTTGGTAGAAGGAAAAAAATCGCACCACACACACAAATCACAAGACACAACACCAAAGCTCACACACCAAACATCCACACACAAACACATAAACACATAATACTCATAAATAAGACTTTACTTACTACAAAATAATTTACAATGTGACATTTCTCAGAAGTACAAAAACACTTTTCGAAAGTTGTCAGGGGTACATTACATAAGGCAAATGTGAGGCAGGTGGTGGTGAATGGTGGTGGATTTATGGCGGAGTAAGTAAGTAATGGCCACATAGATGGTGAAATAATGGGGTTTGAAGGTTGATATGACATTGGTCGATGTTCTTGGTTGATCGGGGGAGCGACGTTACATTGACAGGAACCTGAAATATGTTATAACTGGATTTGAATACGTATATTTCTTGGAAAGGGACATGAAGTTTGCGGGTTAGAGTCCTTGAAGGAATTATTGAAGAATTGTGAAATAATGGATTGAGGGTGCCTTCCCAGTCACAACTTGTGCATTATGATACCTTTGTTGTATGTCTAATCTCAGACTTAATGGTGAGAACTTGAATCTTTTTATTAGTCCGAGTCCAGTAGCACTACTGTCTTTTTTGGAGGACTATTTGATAGTGCTCGATTGTGGCAGGTCTTACAATGGTTGAGAGTGTTGCGCTATGGATCTTAGTCCCATAGAGTTGATCCATAGTCTATGTATGTTTGAATATGGACTGGGAAAAGAGCTTGCGTGAATGCATGGTCGATGGAAGGAAGCGTTTGATTTTGGAGAGTGTTAAACTTTCTGGTGAAAACTTGTTCTGCATAGTGAGGTTTATGTGAGCTTGCAGCTCCGATATTGTTATCAATGGTTATCATAGCACTTTGAGGCATGCTAACCTGTTCTACGGCGTTTCATTTTTAAGATGTACACAGGAGTGTAACTTAAGAGTGAGATTTGTCTTTTTTGCACTGGTTGTGATAGTTGTTGATTAGTTTTTTGAGGGTGTAAAGTGTTCAATTATGGATTTATGTTCAGTCCATGTCAACGAGAATCATGTCGAACTCTTTCTTGTAAGATTTGTGCAAAGAACGTTAACATCTGAAGGATTTGTGTGGTTTGTTGTGGCATCAGCGCAAAATGTTTCAAAAGTGTGCGATGTTGATATTTAGAGGGATGGAACTTTTTTTTCAATTGATGTAAATTGTGAATAATAAGGACCTGAAGTATAGAGCCTTGTGGGACGCCATAGTAAGTGTTTGAAATAGTAAGAGAATGGTTGTATTAATTTTCACTAAATTGTTGCCTACTTTGTGAAGATATGAGTGTTGAAAAGCGTAAGAGTTTATGTGGATAAGCCAACAATTTTAATTTTCTAAGAAGAAGGTTTGTGTCTATATCATCAAATGCTTTTTTTTGAAATCAATAAATAGGACACCAGCATATATTTGTTGTTGTTAATGCTGTTTAGCCAGTCATCGACCAAGGTGATCTAGTGCTGATGTGGCCATGTATGGTTGTGTCGTGAACCCGGACCTGGCTTGATGATGATGCAAGTGTATGTCTTTAAGTGGTGTAATGTGTGTTTGTTTATGTGATTTTTCAAAGGTTTGGAAAGAGTGGAAAGGCTATTGAGATTGGTTGTTAGTTTGACAGGATTAAGCTGTCTACCTGCTTTGTAGTATAGGAATGACTTTTGCTTATTTTTGATAATATTGGGGAAAATGGAATTTATGTCGCTTACATAGATTGTGAGACGTATGTCAACGTATCTGTAATTGCTGGAGCTGATAGTTTGAGATTTTGTCCGTCTAGGCAATCCACCCCGCCAGTGTTACTTGACTGTTTTATGGATGTGTTAGGTTAGTGATAGATTCTATTCTGGTTATTGGTGAATATAATAGTTTCAGACGTGATGTGTTTATCATTGTTGTCAATATTGTTTCAGTTTTTGAAGGTCGTTTGATCTTTGAAGAATCGAGCCGTGACAAACTTTATTGGCTATAGTGCAAAAGCTGGGCTGTTCATGTTGTTTCGACAGAGATGTCATTTAATTATAGTTGATTTTTGAGAGAAGATTGAATTGTTTGTAAGTCGTTAATAGATCTCCATACACCAATTTTTGGGTTCTGATTTTATGAAATTAGTTCTCGATAGTATTCGTTATTTTCCTTGTGCTGCTTATGTGTGATTTAATTGTCTATTTCTCAGTATTCTAGTATTCCTCTTCTTCTTAGCCATCGTTTTTAGCATGATCTCTAAGCATAACCTGTCGCCTCCTGTAACTCTTTATGTGTACCACTGCCGGTTTGGATTATGTCGTAATCTAATCGTTTTTAAGAGGGCGTTTGTTTATCATATATTTCTGTAATGTTCTGTATCCCAAAATTCCACGCAACATCTGGTATCAGTTATGTTGTAAACGGTTGAGAGATTTGTGCTAAGCAAAGTCATGTAGAAAATCTTGGTTGTTAAAGTTTGTTAAAGCAACGGTTTGGTTATTGTCTTGTGTCCCCGTTTGAAATTTTTACTCCCTTTGTTGGACCATGTGTCACACACTGCGGTAAATGTATCATATACAGTTTAGAACAGCGAAACGTAGGACTCTATGCTTGTTAGGTTTTATCTGAAACATTAATATGGTCTGAGATAGTGTCTTAGTGTTTGGTGTGACTATCGGAGATCGATGAGTTGATGCAGTGGTTTAAAAGATTGAATGCTTGCGTCATTGATTTTTGTGCTTTCTGAAGGTTGTGTGTTAAAGTCTCAGAGTAAAATAATTTCCTGGATTCTAGTGCAGATCTGCATCCATTCATCAGGACATAAATTTGTCGACCCAGTTGACTCTTTCAGATGGGTTCCTCGTAGAAGATAATCCAACCTGAAAAGGAAGGGTTTCTTTTCAGCTTATTACTTCTATCCAGACACATTCTACACGTTACGTTCTAGGTGTAGAAGCTCGTTTGGGAAAGCTAAGGTTTCGTGATGAGATAAGAAGACCCCGTCTTTCTTTCGTTTGTGCAGGTTCTTTCAGGATTAAGTTTCATCTGGAATAGCTACATCATTGTCTGTAATGTGTGTAGTTAATTGGGTATTCAGAAGTAGCACTAAAATATGAAAAAGGGTACCATGTTTCCAATCAGTGTTCGATATATGGATGTCTTGTTAACTGCATGTGGGATATTAATGGTGACAGGATTCGCAAGTCTCTTCTTTGCTATGGCCATACAGACTGGTTCTTGCTCCATTTGTAGTTCGTGCATCTGAGGTGATGATAGTTGGAGACTGATTTCGCAACGAGTTAACTGACGTTGGGGTTTTGCCCCCCCCCCCCCCCCCCTTTAGGGTTGCTATGATCAAGGGAACACAATAAGATCACTATAAAGGGAGGGATAATGGGTTTGGGTTTATAACACTGTGACTCACGTTGGATAACCATTAAAAGGTCATGAAGAAGAAAGAAAAAAATCTTCGCACAGTATTATGTCAGTAAGCTCCTCGAATCAGATGTACTGATGGATACACTTTGTCTGAAAGGATAAATATACAGTCACTCATTATTGGAAGTTCAGATTGAAGCAAAAAATTAACAATATAACGGGGATAGAAGGTGAGGGAAAAAAGAAGTAAAACTGGAAAGTACAAAAAATTTGGCAAAGAATCAACACTTCAAAACGATGAACAAATTTTAAAAATTGAGTTTGTATAGGGTGAAAAAAAAAGTCACTTATTATTTCACAATGTAACAGTTAAGCCGCCTAACTTGGAAGTGCAGAGTGGGCTATGTCACAAATTTGCACTCGCTCGCAGTTTATATAGCAAGTTTTTCTGGGAGTCTCCTCGCTGCAGATGGGCTTTGTTCAGTCTCATTTTCTAAGGCTCACAGTTATCTCGCATTTTACGAAAACTTACCTTATATATACGTGGTAAGTTACTTAGATAACATGGAATCAGCACTTCTCGGCAAAGGTGTAAAAGTTACAGAATCACAACAGACACACACTACACACACTCACACACACACCACACACACACACACACACTACACATAATAAGGTTAAAGAAACCAAGCATCGCAAGTTAATTTTGACATGAAACAAAAAAAAGAGAAAGAAATAAAGGAAAAAAAAAAAAGGAATATCGTGTTGGTAGGATGTGAGAAAAAACCTACCAGGGTGGAAGTCAATTGTGTACATCCAGTACATTGGTCTACACTTCTGCAGCACGCTTCTGTTGCAGAGGAGGTGTTTTTCTGTTGCATTTCTGCTCTGTACGCGAGAATATATCGAACGGTAAAAGTTACGGATAAATCCTTAAATTCATACACTTACAGATATCGAGCACTTCGTTGTCACTCCTATAATCACACATAAACACATCATGCACACACACAGAGACACAGAATACAATCATATAAGACACACTCACCACTAACACGATGCCGACTTCAGACGAGTGCACGACAATCACAAACACACACAACAAAGACATTACCAATTCATTGACGGCACAATATTAAAAATTAACATTCACTACATACAACATACATACAAAATAGTGAGCAGATTCGTGACCATCGTGCTAGCACTATCTATCTATTTCCTCTCTTGTCTCTATCTCCTCCCGCTCTACTACACACACACCTCACACAAACACACACACAACACACACAAACACACATATACAAAATCAGCACACTCGACATACAAAACACATCGCGCACGCTTGTAGCTCGCACGTGCGCAACACACTCACAACACAAACACACACACACACAAACACACACTCATCACATCTACTGACACACAGTTAATCACCCCTACAAATTACGTCAATCAAACGGGATAACTTGCTACCATTAGTAGTAAAACTTAAATTCCGCGGCCATACATATGAAAAAAAAAATTAAAATCTTTTGTGCATCTATCTGCACACAACACCAAAACTGGACCTGAATAACGAAGTGGTGGGTGGAAGCTTGGGTGTTGCTGGGGAGCGTAGTGAAGTGTGTGGCCTAGTACAATGTATGATGTTTGTACAGGAGACATGGTCCTGTGTGAAAGTAATGTAAGGTGTGGATTTGGATAAGGAATTAGGTGGGGGTCAGGGAAGACTGACTGTTGAAACCAGGGAGATGGGTGAATAGAGCGCTCTCGCTGGGGATATAACACATAGGGGGCGGGCTAACTTCGGTTGTCTGGGCAGACGAGAGTGACTGGACCTAGGGATGCTGTCATCTGCTCGTACTAAACATCTGGTCGGCGTGGTCTTGGAGGATCTTGTGGAGGGGGGAGGGTGCGGTGGGGAAAGGATGTGTCAAGTAAGGCCTAGTGTTGGGGTTATTTGGTGGTCAGGATCTAGTTGAAGGCGAGTTAGAGGTTGGGTCAGGATCGTTTCTCGTGGTCACTCTGTGTACGATGAAGTTGAGCTGGATGTGTGGTGGATGGGCTTCCTGGAGTGTGGGCGAGAGGGGGGAAAAGACGTAGTGAATCTACTGTAGCAGTAATAAATACCTTGACGGGAGGTTTGTGGAGTTCTGAGAGGGGTGTATCTGTATAATGGGGGTGAGGAGAGGACGGGGGGATCTGGGGGTATCATGCGCTGTGGTAGCATGTTAGAGTGTGGCGTGTATGGGTGTGGGTAGGATTATGGTGTGACTGTCGTTTAGGTGGGTAAGATGGTTTTTTTGCGTCACACCGTCCACTCCATTCATGCTGGTGTTTTTGTGTGTAGAGTTGTAGTATCAACGCAAGTCTCGTGTGGGGCACCGCGCTGGGTGGTGAAGGTGGCACTTTGGCTGATGAATTTAACCCTCCGCTATTGACTGAACAGCTCCTGTGTAGGTGGTCGTTGATGATGGGGCAAAATGATGGTTGTTTCCAGAGGCGACCTGCCGCCCCTCTTGCCGGGATAAGTTGCAGATGGCATGAAGTTGGGCTTTTGGGGAAGATCGCGGTGCACTGAACTGATTGAGCTCTCGCCACTGATTGCGTTGTATATTGCACCAAGCTCGGCTGTGATGATAAGAGCTCGCTGGAGTACAGCCCCCACATGGATAGGTAGCCTGCATCAACGCTGTTAGTGAGGTGGTGATCTGCTTTGCAAGTGCCACTGTGTCAATGAGCTTGGCGACCGTTAGATCCGTTGCACACTCGTGCAACTGAGCGCTGGCCCTCAGCGGATATGAATATATCCTCAGGGTTGCAGGTCTGATCCTCAAGCTTTATTGTTGAGGTCCGTCTATCGTAATGAGAAACCTTATCGAAGAAGATGGGGAGGGACATCATAGATGGAGGATAATTTTTTCTAGGCGTATGTGGGTTTCGCCTGACAAATAGGGGAGGTGGTTGGATATGTGGAGGTCTGAGGATTTGTCAACATTGGGGATGGGTTGTCCTGTACTCTGTCATCTGTGAGTTGTGTGGTGTTAGGGCTGAGATGGGGGTTGGTTGCATCGCTGTATACAGTGTGCATTGAGAGAAGGTGGCGTTGTTTGTTGTTGGGGGAGGATGGAGGAGATTGATTTTGTTGGGTGTGCGGAGGAGTTTGAAATGTGATGTACTTTTTGATTTTTATTGGCGCTGTGATGTTTTTGCGTGTGGATGATTTGTCGTTGTTCAGTATGAAAGAAATGTGACTGTGATTGTGTCGATAGGGCGTCGATTTTCTATCTTGATGGTCTCTGTCTGGTTTCCTGTTGTGTTGATATGTGGCTGAGATTTCGTCACGGAAAGGGGACTGTGTGTTCCCAAGGAATTTCTTCCTGAGAGCATCACAGTCGTCCATGACTAAAGGCTAACAGTTTGTGGGAACGTTGTCAGCGTTGGTGTAGCTGTCCATTTCACGGAGCTGTCACAATCGTCTTATTCGTGTGACGTTTCGAGTACACTGTGGTTTTAAGTTGTCCGTTTGTCACTTCAGTGTTTTGCTCGAATGGGGCCATTTTAGCTTCTAGTGTCTTTCTGGAGTCAGTTGCTGGCGTGGCTGTCATTCAGCTGTCTCTGATTTGTCGTCATCTTCCCTGTAGTCTGTCAGTTTTGTGTGGATGTGCTGTCTTCAGAATGATTGTCGCAGTGTTATATTCACCCCAATTGATCCACTCCCCCTCGTTAGGGTTACACTGTATTGTTGTGCTAGTGACAGGGGCTTTTTTTAATGTTTGTATTGTTAAGGCTGGTGTAATGTCAATGAAAGGGAAAAAAAGGGAAAGAAGCTGATGTTTTCTGTCACGGAGGATGGATGGTGGGATGTAGGGACGAATCTCTATATCGTCGCATGGAGGTTGGTTAGAGACCAAGGAGTGGTCGTGGTGTGTGGTTATGGAAGCATGGGCAACACTACACAGGCACTGAAGAATTGCAAGCGATGTGGAGACGGTTGGGTATAATTCCTGTTTTTTCTGAAGGCGTGCATGCTCACATTCCAGCTCCCACCGGGTGCTGTGTAGGCATGTCTGCCTGAAGCGTGCGAGCGGCAAGGGCTTCTGCCGGTGCATCGCTTCTCACTGTAGGCAGGGGAGTGCTGCTCGGATGAATGGTCGGCATTGTGTGATTCTGGCGCCGCGTGTCAGCGTAGTGTACTAATGTAACGACAGAGGGCTGTTCAGGAAAATCCTCATTGACCCTTGTTTGACAAGCTCGCCCTGAACTAGGATTTTTTGGTTGTGTAGTTGAGGTGTTTATTGAAGTAGTTTATTTTGCCTTGGCTTTGATGTGTGTAGTCAATTAAAGGGTTGTACGAAATAGTGTTTCTTTGGTGATAGTCTGGTGCAGTTCAGTGGCGTAATACTTATGTTGTTGAATTTTGGTGGTATGGTGTATATAGGATGCCATGGCTGTGATATTGCCAGTTTTGGTTTGTAAGCAACAACGTATCTATGATAATAACGTGTATCTCCTTTGAGGGCATATGCATTGTGGAATGTGTATCAAATTGTTTTTCTGGATGGGGGTCCATTGTAGGGATTTAATACGCTCGAGGGAAAATGTTCCCCGAGCCGTTCACTGTCCTTGGTCCTGAGTCCATGGATCGAGTTGATGGGACCCATGACTGCAACTGCTACCCAGTGCGCGGCAGTTGCCTGAATGGAAAATAGGGCATGTTGGCACCCTGCTTGCATTACTTCACGCTACATTGTTGGTTTACAATACACGAAATCAGCGTTAATCGTTTTGAAATGCTCACACAATCAAATCACGTCACTGACATCGGAGAATGAAGTTAGAGATGTAAAGTGATTCATCACTATAACATTACTGTCTTATTTCCCTTGGTCATTGATCACATTCACTTTGAATATAATAAACTTCGATGTATGCATCTTGCAACTACTAAACACGTATGCACTTCGTCGGATACCGGAAGGAAAAAGTGTCGATGGTAGAGATGAGAGAGAGAGTGTGAGAGTATGGGGGGTGGGTGGGAGGTGTGGCAACTCTGAGCATGATAATTCGCAGATAATAGAACGACGACAAAACTAGTTTGTGTGATAAAGTCATGCACGCGTGCAACTCCGGTGCTGATTTGCCATATTCGCTGATTTTAACGATGCCCACATGAATCACCCCACCACTCCCTCCCCAATTCCCCTTCGCCCCCCCCTACTCTGTGTGAAGCGACAGCTCAATACATTATTCAGAATAGCAGTGGGTCTTGCTACAGGGGAGTATGTTTCTCTCTCTCTATCTCTCTCTCTATTGTCTCTCTCTCTCTCCATCTCTTCTCTCTCTCTCTATCTCTCAGAAATCATTAAACCATTCTGAAATGTTATGTCCACAATGAAGATGAAAAAATGAAACTGTATTTTGCATTATGTGGTCTCGTTTTGTTCTTTCCCAGATAAAAAATTGATAACAGCAAAATTCTACAGAAGAAATCATTGATTGTTTTCAAAATGGCGCCGATTTGACGCCATCGCATTGTCATAGTGTGATCGGAAAATGTTATCGGTTTGACTACGTGAGGAATGGTCCTTCAAAATGAGTTGAGAGTATGCAAATATTATAATAATTGCATTAGTGTCACTCTAGAGAAACGTTATCTGTTGACGTTGGGGAGGCTATTTCTGAGTTGTGAGAGTATAGTACAATATACATATGACATTGTCTAGGTGTCACGGAAATGCATCGCAGCATCCATGTCTTGACTAGTGGGAAGGCCTTTCAGATGTTGAGAGTATGCAATATCATAATACATTGTCACATAGTGTGTCACCAGAAACGTATCGGTTGACTAGTGGCATGGCCTCCGTTTACGGATGTTGACATAGTGGAAGGCCATTCAGCGGATGATGAAGAGTATGCACAAATATAATATACATTGTCTTGATGTAAACAGGAAACGTTATGGTTGATAGTGGTAGGATTTTCAGATGAGAGAGTTGATGTCAATATCATTAATTCATTGTTTTAGTGTCACAGAAACGTTATCGTGTTGATCTAGTGTATGGCCGTTGAGATGATGAGTGTATGCTATATCTATAATAAAAATTGTCGAATAGTTGTTTGACCATGAACGTATCGGATGACTTGTTGGAAGGCCTTTCGGATGAGAGAGGATTGCAATTATATAATTAATTGTATAGTATCACAGATAAAGTATTCGGTTTGACTAGTGGAATGGCCTTTTCGGTGTATGAGGAGTATGCACAATATAATAATACAATTGATCTTATGTGTCACCTAAGAAATGCATCGGTTGATCTAGTGGTGGCCTCCTTTCGGGATGAGAGAGTATGCAATATCAATAATAACACTGTTCTTAGCTTGTCGACAAGAAATGCATCGTGTTGACTAGTGCAAGTGCATTCGGTGTGAGAGATGTATGCATATCATAATACAGTGTCTTAGTGTCACCAGAAATGAATAGCTGGTCTGACATAGTGGAAGGCCTTTTTAGTGTGATGATGAGAGGAATGCATTATTATTAAATAATATTGTCATTAGTCGTCTCCAGAAATGCATCGGTTTGAAATAGTGGAAGGCCTTTCGGTGAGAGAGTATGCAATATTCATTAAATACCATTTGTACGTCTCTTATGTTTATGTCATTTGGTTCACTTTATGAACTGGTTATCATGCACATGTCGCTTCATTTTTTAAGGGACGCTTGCACATTTCTATGCAATATACAATTTACACTCTCTCTGTCTCTCATCCGCACTTCTGTCTCTCTGGCTCTGTCTCTGTCTGTCTCTATATCTTCTCTCATCTCTCTCACGATACTTATCCTCTCTGACAACTCTCTCTCTCTCTCGTGTGTGTGTGTGCACGTGCGTGCGTGCGTGTGTGTTCGCGTCTATCGTGCGCGCCACGCGCTGCGCGCGCGCTGCGAGCGCGCGCGCCTTGTGTGTGTGTGTGTGTGTAGTGTGTGTGTGTGTCTGTGTAGTGTGTGTGTGTGTGTGTGTGTGCGTGTGTTGTGTGATCCAATAAAGTGTAAACTGAACTTCCTTACCATCCATTCGCTCTCTTTGAACTGATGGTGTTTTATGAAACTGGATGAGTCAATGTATGTATGTGTGTGCATGGGAGAGAGTGAGTAGATGAGTGAGAGAGAGAGATGAGAGAGAGCAGAGATGAGAGAGAGTGAGAGATGTAGAGAGAGATACTGAATAATATTAACTTTAGATTCTCTCTCTCTCTCTCTCTCTCTCTCGCTCTCTCCTCTCTCCTCTCTCTCTCCCTCTCTCTCAAAATGCTACCCCATGAAATCGCTGTTTTTCTGATCTTATTATTTTTTTATAGGTAATTTCTGTTTATGATTTAACGTTTGATGATAAATCACCGTGAGCTGTGTCTCTAGGACACTCCAAAGATTTGCATTCACCTTACTGTTCTAATGATTTACACTGTGTTTCGTGTGTGCGCGCGCGCTGCCGCGCGCGAGCGCACGCGCGGGTGTGTGTGTGTGTGGTTGTGTGTGTGTGTGTGTGTGAGAGATCAGAAGAGACGAGAGAGAGAGAGAGACAGAGACAGACCAAAATTCTCTCTCTTTATATCTACCTATCTTTATTTCCATATATCTCACACAGAGCACACTGCACACTACACACACACCACACACTATGCACAAACACACACCTGACGCCACGCACGGCAACACACTAACACACACACACACCACACACACACACACACACAAACACACACACACACATCACATAACACTAACCTAACTAATAACACTTATCACTAACAAACACAATTGTGCAACATCCATTATATGGGAGAACAACACTGCAGAGTTGGCGTGAATGGCATTACTTGGTTTATAACCGACAGATCTGAGAGAAAATATGCGAAATGTTCTTCACCAGTGGAACCGCAGTGTACTGCTGTCCGACCATTGAAGAAGAAGAGAGAAGATATGAAGACAGAAGAGGAAGAACAGATGAAGTTGTAATGATGTTGATGATGATGATGATGATCGATGATGATGATGGATGAGATGATGATGACGACGACGCGATGGTGGATGTGAAGAGAAAGAGAAGAAGAAAGAAGTAATAAGAATTGAAGAAGAGAAGGGAAGAAGTAGAAGAAAGTGAAGAACTCACCGCCCACTAGGTCCCAGGTTCCTGCCTTGCTGTAGCCAGTAGCGCCTGTGTATGGCCAACAGACGCGGTAGAGTTCTCCACTAAGGGAGGCAACTGCTGAATCCGTATGCCTTTCTCAATATCAGCAGCAGAGCAATGCCCGAGTTCTGCCGCGTCCATGGAAAGTTGACAGCCCACCTGTTGTATCTGTATGTAACAGTCAATACATCATCATACATCAATCATCATTCATCATCATCTATCATCATCATCACCACCATCTTCCATCACCACACCACCATCATCATCATCATCATCTGATCATCATCATCATGATCATCATCATCGTAATCGTCGTCGTCGTCGTCAACTATCATCATATGAATAATCAATATCATTGTTATCGTATCGTCGTCTGGCATCGTTGTGTCTTCGATCTTCTTCCCCATCATCGATCATATCTATATTAATCTTCATCCATCATCATAATCATAATCATTCGTTGTCGCCGTCATAGTCTCGTAAGTCGTTGCTGTTGTAGATCGTAACCATGATCATTAGGTTGTGCTTCATCATAGTAAGCACTCATCATGAACGAAACCATAGAAAAGTAAATTTTGTTCTCCCTGGTGATCCCTTTGTAGGAACATTAAACCTGACCGGTGCTGTAATGGCAACTCTTATTCTCATACGACAAACATACAATGTATACCAACTCACACTAGCAAACTTCAAATAGACAGAGACGAATGCGGTATCGAAAACGTTGGGTTATAATAGCGAAAAAATCGTCGTTCGATTCTTCCAACCAAATAGACTACGTTTGAATTTCAACGCCTTGTCTTGAGGCTGAAGTGGATGAGTACATAGCGATTGCTCGTCCCTATTTCGTTGTCCTCCATTGTTTTGTTTCTTGCCTGAAGAAGAATAAGAGGTCGAAAAGCGCCGAGTTTTGTATTGTGATTAGTTTTTGCCACCAGTTTTTGTTGTTGTTTGTTGTTGTTGAGTTTGGGCGTGTGCTGATAACATATACATTTAAGGTTCAATACATGACTACGCTTTTTCTTCGGTGATCTGGGGGGTAGGTGGGGGGGGGTGGGAGGGGACATGGATAGGCTCAACTAGGTTAGAAACGATTTTTTTTTGGCTTCTTCGTTGCCTTTGAAGTCAATTGTTTCTTTTGTGTGTGTGTTAAAAGATGCAGTGCGGTTTTAGACCATGGAGAGCTAAATAATAAAACGGCATTGTTTGAAATTCTCTTTTTTGATGCATTTCATGTTTCTATATCTGTACACACACACACTCACACACACACACACACACAAATCACTCACACAACATCATATTTATTACGATAGATTTGATAGACCCGATCTATTATAATTATATTTATATATTATATATTATATATATATATATTATATATATATCTATATATATAGTAGGCATCTCTTCTGTCTACGGGGAAGAATATGAGTATGTTGCGCTCTAGGTGTCTTATTCGGTACAGCGAAGGCGTGTGGCTGGCAGTAGCCGACATATTTATATATATATTATATATCATAATTTATTTATAGTAAAGATAAACAAGTATTATAAGGAAGTGCTAAAATTATCTACAAAATTTGTTTCAAAGCGGCTTGTATCGTAAGATGCAAGTTTGTGGATTGCCCACCGTACTGATGTTGTTAGAGTGTGATAGGCTCCCGGTTGCAGTCTGTATTTTGCTTGTGAGTGTGTGTGCTGAAAAGTGTGTTTTGTAGGGTTTTTCACTGGTGTTGATACGGGGGTGTGTCACTAACAAAACGGTTTTTCCATTTTTGCCTGCAGTTATTTACTATTTCTGTTTTTTAGTATTAAGAGTTGCTAAGTGTGATTTATATAGTATTAGCCATTTTTGTTAGGCTATAGTTGCAATCTTTTGAAGTATTGTGTATGGTGATCCCTTTTTTTGATTTTTCCAGGATATGTTATAAGTTTGTTTGTGCGTTTTAAGTTCTCCAAATGTTATTTGACTCAATTCAGTTTGGTTTTTTTATTTTTCTTTGTTGAATGATGTTTGTGTGTTTGATATCTGGTTTTGAGTGATTTTCTGTGTATCCCTTTGTATGTTTCTTTTTTTAATTTTCTGATGTCACTGTTAAGCCCGGTAGGTATACTATGTTGTTGTGAAGACTTTTATTGTTAGGGGCACTGTCTTTTTTTGTGGTGCATTGATCAAGATTTCCTTTCTTCTACCATTCTTTGCTGTGTTGTTTTCATTTTGTTGGATGCGTCAATTAGGTTTTGAGGTTGGGCATGCATGAGTACGATTGTTTGACAGGTTTTGCTATCATGATATATATATAGTATATTATATTTTTATATATATATATCATATATATTATATTTATATATATATATATATTTTATGTGTGTGTGTGTGTGTGTGTGTGTGTGTGTGTGTGTTGTGTGTGTGTGTGTTAGTGAGAGGCAGAGACAGAGGGAGATGATGAGAGATGCGAGCATGATAGTGGAGTTGAGTGAGACGAGACACGGAGCGACGAGTAGAGAGGAGTGAAGCATAGAGCTCAGAGATGAGAGCAGAGAAGAGAGGTGATTCGTTCTATTTCTTTAATTCTTGTGTCTAGAAGAGAGACCGTCGGTATTCAATCTGGTCTGTGTTGTAGTGCCTGCTGAATAAGATGTTATCTACAAGGGATGGTAATGTGTGTTGGTACTCCCGTTCAACTGAGAGTGACTTTGCTTTTTCTTTTGGCAAACAGTATGACGTGTGGTGGGCACGCCTACAAACGATTTGTCACATCAGTCAGCTTAACAAGTTCAATCATGAAAGAGGAAAATGAACCAAGACGTGGTCGTGACACGTTGGGCCTGACTTACTATTCCGGTGTGTGGCTTTTCAGTCGCAAATATTTACTCACTATGAAATCTCTTTGTTTGGACCATAAAATAAGAAAAGGTAACTTATTTACCAACGAAAAGGCAGTGCATTTCCTTTGTCTGATTTTTTTCCCCGGGATTAGATCTATTAAGCGAAATACGTTGCCCGAAAAATATATCTTGTTGTACTATGAATAGAAGGAAAAGAGATTGAATAAATACGTGACAAAGCTAAAACGATCTAGTGTCTCTAATTCAGTTTCAGGCTCCAACGTTAGGTCGATCTGAGCAGATAATTATTTGTCGTTTAGGGGTCTATGGGTCATAATAGGAAACCTTGTATAGTTTACGTCCGGTCCTTACCTTCTTCCCGCATGCATAAATAACATGTTGAATGTGATTTGATTAACAGGACGAAATGAAAGAATCTAAACTCTCCTGTGTTTAATCAAAATCGTAGTGGCCTGGAGTTAAAAGAAGGCGAGGTAAGGTTGTTGTGATGAAAAGCGCGAGCCAAGTGGCAAATAGGAACACGAGGAAATGGTTTTTAGGTAAGTCCATCAATGACAAGAAGAGCCACTGGAAAAGGACAGAGGAAGATGGAGAAGACATCATGACAAGAAGAGCAGGGAAAAGGGATCAGTTGGGAATGGGAGGAAGTCATCTAATGACAAGAAGAGCCAGGGTGAAAAGGACAGAGAGGATTATGAGCGTAAGTCATCAATGACAAGAAGAGCCAGTGGTGAATAGGAACAGAGGAATGGAGGATGTCATCACCAATGACATAGAAGGCTGACAGGGGAAAAGTGAAAGAGGAATGGAGGAAGTCATAGCAATGACAAGAAGAGCAGTGGAAAAGGCAGAGGAATGGAGCGAAGTCATCAATGACAAGAAGAGCCAGTGGAAAGGACAGAGGAATGGAGGTAAGATCATCAATGACAAGAGGAGCAGTGGGAAAACGACAGAGGGGATTTGGAGGAAGTCATCTGAACGACAAGAAGAGCCACTGGAAAGGGACTGATTGGAATGTGAGGAAGTCTCAATGATAAGAAGATGCCAGAGGAAAAGGAAAGAGGAATGAAGGAAGTCATCGTAATGATCAGAAGAGCAAGGGGAAAAGGTCCAGAGGAATGAAGGAAGTCATCAAATGACAAGAGGAGCCGCTGTGGAAAGGACAGTAGGATGAATGTGAGTGAATGTCATCAACGACAGTGAAGATGCGCCAATGGAAAGGTGTGGACAGGTGGAATGAGAGGAAGTCATCAATGACAAGTGAAGAGCCAGTGGAAAACGGTATCCAGAGGAAGGAAGGAAGTCATATAATGACAAGAATGAGTCAGTGGAAAAGGACAGATGGAGAAATGGAAGGAAGTCAACAATGGACAAGGGACGAGCCATGGTAAAAGGGACCAGAGGAGTGTGAGGAAGTCATCAATGACATGATGTGGCAAGGGAAAAAGGACAGATGGAATGGTGGAAGTGCATCAATGACAGAAGATCCACTGGAAAAAAAGACAGAGGGGAATGGAGGAAGTCATCAATGACTGAAGAACGAGCCGTGTTGAAAAGACAGAGGAATGGAAGGTAGGAAGCTCATCAATGACTAAGAAGAGCAGCTGGAAAGGACAGAGGATATGGAGAAAGTCATCAATGACAGTAAGAGCCAGTGAGATGGACAGAGGAATGGAGTGAAGTCATCAATGACAAGAAGAGCTAGGTTTTTTCAAAAGTGGAAAATGCGACAGAGTATGGAGGAAGTCATCAATGACAAGAAGAGCATGTGGAAAAGGACTAGAGGAAATGGAGGGGGGAAGTTAATCAATGACAATGAAGAGAACCAGCGGGAAAAGGACAGAGTGAATGGAGGAAGTCATTAAGTGACAAGGAGAGCAAAGTGGGAATATAGGAGCATGAGGATTGGAGGAAGTCATCAATGGACATGAAGAAAACAGGGAAATAAATATAAAAAAAAAAGTAAAAAATGGACAGGAGGGTATGGGGAAGTCATCAATGACAAGAAGATCCACTGAAAAAGGACAGGGGAATGGAGAATTATCAATGTCATGAAGAGCAGTGGAAAAAGGACAGATGCGCGAATGGATGGAAGTCATCAATGACAAGAAGATCACTGGAAAAGGTTCAGTAGGAATGTGTGGGGAATGTCATCATTGCAAGAAGAGTCACTGGACAATGGACAGAGGATGAGGAAGTCAATCAATGACTATGAAGAGCCAGGGGAAAAGCAACAGAGGACGTGGACGGAAGTCATCAATTGATACAAGGAAGAAGCCATTGGAAAAAGGACAGTGTGAATGGAGGAATTGTTTCATCTAATGACAAGAAGAGCCAGTGGAATAAGTGACAGGAGTGAATGGATAGGAAGTCATCAATGATCAAGAGAGCCTAGGGGAAGAGGAGATGAGTTGACGACGACAACTACAGAAAGGAGAAGGAAAGCGACGACAGAACATACAAGAAGGAGAATGGAAGACGACCGACAACAACTTGTGAAAGGAGAAGGAAGATCGATTGACAACAAAAGAGAAACGTGAGAAGGAAGACGACGAGAACTGCAACTAGAAAAGTGAGGAGGAACGGGTGAGAAAAATAAATGACAGGTGGAGAAAGAGATGAGGAGGAGGTGGGATAAGAGGAGAAGGAGGAGATAAGCATAAATTAACGAGAGGAGGAGGTGAAGGTAGTAGGAGGAGGAAGAATATTTAGCTGACGTAAGTGAGGAAGTTATTTAGCTAGATTATGTGTAAGAAGTATTTAGCCAAAAAACGAAAGCGAGTTTAAAAAATTAAAAGATAGAAAAAACGACGCGTTTCGACGTCTTCTTTCTCTTCAGTAAGAAAAAAACATTCTCAAGCTCAATGAATAAAAGTAGAACGTAAACATTCACTGTATTCTCAAAGTGGGCGCCTGAATGATACATGCGTGGTGTTTTGTTCTTGTCATTTGTTTTGTCTCGTTTCTGTTCAAGCGTCATTGTCATTTTTGTAATGTTATGTTGGGTTTCGCATTTCCGCTCGCAGTCACCTCATTTTCATAGCTAATCCACGCTATCGTTTAAGCACGGCGGACAGACGAGCTGTCGCCTCGATGGCGCTACGCCTTTAGTCGTTTCCATGTCAGTCAGTCATTTTTTATTCAGTCGCATTTTCATGTCTGTCTGTCAATATCATTCAGTCGTTTCACACTTGTTAAGTCAGTTAATAACATTCAGTCGATGGGGGAGAACAGGGTGAAAATAAGATCATTCTAGCTAAAACCTCTGACAAGTAAAGTCTTTAATAACGAATTCAATAATGAATATCCATCACACATTTTTTCAATAAACATGAAAACAATATAACGACCCTACAAACAAACATTCTGTGTATGATATCCGTTTATCAATACTTAATTGTACTACTTTTCAGATTTTAGTTTTTGCTTGATCCTGGCGTTTTTCTGACTCATTTTCAATAACATCATTTTCCACATACAGTCATCATAACTAGAGGGGGAAAATCCACTCTATAATTCTGGAATAAATAATGTTAGATTAGTATAATTTAATTATAATAAGGAACATTTAGTGCGCTTAATCTTAAACAAAAAGCCCCTAAAGCGCTTGACGAAATAAGCTCCTAAACACTATGCACACACACACACACACTAACACACACACACACTCTCACACTAGACAAAAACAAACAATAAACACACGTGCACACACCAAACACCCACACACCAGCGACAGGGAGTCAGAAATTAATTATGTTTTGAGAGAGTTGTTTTGTACCGGAATGACTTGAAAGAAGAAAGACTGTTTGGTTTAGGAGTGCAGGAAGGATGATTGTTCCTAGACAGGAAGGAGCCTGAAAAGAAAAAAGGAAAGTTCGACCAAGTGTTCTGCTCGGAAAAAAAAATCGAGGGATCTGCGGGATAGAATGCGTGAAGTTCAGATGAAGAGCGAAGCTGTCTGGATGTGATGAATAGGTCGGAAGAAGTTTAGAGAGTTAAGATGGGAGCGAGGCCATTCCAATTTGCCTTGTATGCAGAGCAAAGAATGTTTGCTGTTACTTGATGCGTTTTTCTAACAGGAAGCCGTGCATAAGATTTAAGCAAGGGGAAAGAAACATGAGTGAGTAGGTTCTCTAGGAGGATTTAGATGACAAAGGCGTCACGCAGGATTATTTTGGGTCTTTCTGCAATTTTGCTAAGAAGATTCTGTGGGGACAGCAGCAAGAATGTAGAATTACAGTAGTCAAGTATTGAAAGAATGAAAGTCAGTAAACCAGAGTCTTGTGTGGGATTCTTCAGACAGAAGTGTGCGCAAGAAATGATTCGCCGAAACGATCATGTAGCAAGCATTTGGTTCAGATAGAAAGAAATCTTATTTGTATAAGAGAGGGTATGATCATAGTACAACGCTAGATTTCGCACAGTGGTAGAGGTCTGTTGAGTCAGTTTTTTAGGTACTCAAGTTGGACAGAAGAAGGAAACAGAGTTGTAGCATGAGCCGTTTGGGAGAATGATGATCTGTTCAGTTTTGTCATTGTTTAAACTGAAGTTTGTTGCAAGTCTTCCATGCCTGTAGTCTAGAGATGCAGAGCGTGAGCGTTCAATGATGGAGGAGAGTGAGAGAGATGTGCACCCAGAAATGTATCATTTGATGTCATCAGTAGAAGCAGTGGTGTGAAATGTCAATGATGAGCTACAATGACAGAGAGTGGGTTGGTATATAGGTAACAAACAGAAATGGGACCAAGGGCAGAGACTTGGGTGAACACATAATTCAAGTCGCAGAGCATTGAAGAAAAACCATTGTGACAGAGACAGCGTTTGGGTTCGACCAGAAAAGGTAAGAATAAAACCATGTCCAAAGCTTGAGTGAAAGAGATGCCATTATAAAAAGTATGTTGAGTCTAGTGAGGAGGGTGAGGGATGTGTTGTCAAATGGTATCAAAGCAGCCGGGACAAAGGGTCAAGAAGAGAAAGCAGTGAAACCTGATCCATTATCCAGAGAAGCATGAGAGAAGATCTGTTTATGATTTTAGTTGAGCAGTTTCTGTACTGTGTCCTGTTTTGCGAATAGGTCGGTATTCTGAAACGAGTAGAGCAAGCTGTTTTGGTCAAGATGGTCTCGGTTTTGGGAGTGGAGAAGTGCTATATTTTAAAATGTTATCTTTGAAAGAAAGACAAGTTGGTGACAGGTCGATATTTTTTTACGGTGTCAGAGGTCAAGAGAGGGTTTCTCAAAGAGGTCGGACTATCAGCAGATTTCAGTGCAGTTGGGAAAAAATCCACGTAAGTGAGAGATTGCATTGTGTCCACACTAGTGATTTTTGGCAACAAAACATCCATGAATGCAGATATTATAGAAGATGGAAGAGGATCCAGTTACACATGTTTGATACGAAGTCTTGTCGATGACAGCTTTGAAAACAGTGCAACTGTCACAGGTTCCAAATAGTCAGGTCATTGAAATGCCGGAAATAGGTAGTATGGAATATCAGGTTCAGATATCTGTACTTGGGTTGAGACAAGGTGGCGCTAGGCCCTATTAGATCGGGTTTCGGGATTGTGGCAGCGCCAAGATAACATGTACTTGGTGGTCGTGTGCTCCTGTTATACCTTAATTAGTATGACTACAAAGCCTCCAGTGGCTGGGCTTGCACCTGGCCAGGTTAAATTTCAACTTTATATGGTGCTATTAGAAAAGAACATTCGCGAAAGAGATAGACGATTTCACCACTCGTCTCTCTTGGACTGACGCTTCGAGAAGGTTTTTTTTGACTGTGCTCTGTCAACTACCGTGTTTGGTGTATATTTTACAATGGCTAACAGGTTTACCGAAGAAACAGGCTCGCGCTATTCACGATCCACAAGTTTTACTTCACTAGCATGTTAGAGTATTTGTCAAAAGAACAGAACTAGGCGAAGCCTGTTCTCTGCCGCAGCAAAATCCAAAGAAGCATTGCTTTGTTGGAAGGAAAAAGAATATGGAAAAAGTGCAACCGACTGCTTTGGAAAATGCATTAAGAATATACTTAAAGGTTTGTTGGTTCAAGAAAAATGAAAATTCGTTGCTGATGTTAACTTCTTGTCTGCCAATGACTATTGGTGATTTACTCATAAGCTTTTGAAAGCGATGAAATTGGTTGTTCTAAGAATTCAGATGTTTCATTCACCGTGCATTAATCTGGGAAGATAATCCCTAGAATTGAGTCAAAACACATGCCTCTGGAAACACGAATTAGAATTAAACGGTGCTTCAAACACCACATCCAAACGCGCCCGGAAATTCTGTAATCCAAAAGTAGTGAACGACTATTGTCGTGTGTCTGCACCCCGAAGTTTCAGGTTAAAAAAAAGGCTATCATATTGATACTGACACCAAGGCGGTTCTTTCTAAATTTAACGAAGGTATTTATTTTGCTGGTCAGTTGATAATAACCGTTATAACTCGGAATAGTTAATAAAAAAAAATAATAGACTTGACGCACAGAGCAGGAACAATAGGACAAAGGTAAGTCGGACATTATAGCAATACAGAGTATGTCCACTCAAAATAGCCATGTAGCAGATACAGCGAGAACGTTATGGCGATACAGAGTATGTCCAATCAAAATAGCCATGTAGCAGATACAGTGAGAACGTTATGGCGATACAGAGCATGTCCTATCAAAATAGCCATGTAACAGATACATGGAGAACGTTATACGCAGACTAGCATATTAAACCCGGCAGCATCCGCCCTCCACCATCCTTCCACCATCCTTCCACCATCCCTCCACCATCCTTGCACCATCCCTCCACCATCCTTCCACCATCCTTCCACCATTCTTCCACCATCGCTCCACCATCCCTCCACCATCCTTCCACCATCGCTCCACCATCCTTCCACCATCCTTCCACCATCCTTCCACCATCCCTCCACCATCCCTCCACCATCCTTGCACCATCCCTCCACCATCCCTCCACCATCCTTCCACCATCGCTCCACCATCCTTCCACCATCCCTCCACCATCCT
>JAFLJL010000312.1:70901-75901 GCA_018398815.1 Conus ventricosus | reverse complement strand
TCTGATTTGAGAAATTAGTTCTCGATAGTATTTCGTTTTTTCTCTGCGCTTCTGTGAATTTATTGCATTTCTCAGTATTCTAGATTCCTCTTCATAGCCATGTTGTTTAAGCAGATTCTAAGATAACCTGCCCCCCTGTAACTCTTTAGTGTACCATCCCGGGTTTGGGTTTAATGTCGTACTCTAATCGTTTTAGAGGGGCGTGTTTATCATATATTTCTGTAAATGTTCTGATCCAAAATTCCACAGCAACATCTGGATCAGTTATGTTGTAAACGATGAGAGATTTGAGCTAAGCAAGTCATGTAGAAAATCTTGGTTGTTAAAGTTTGTAAAGCAACGGTAGGTTATTGTCTTGTGTCCCGTTTTGGAAATTTTTTACTCCTTTTTTGGACCATGTGACACACACTGGTAATGATCACACAGTTTAGAACAGGGACACAGGCTTTTTGCTATGTTAGTTTTAAATCTGAAACATAAATAGGGTCGATAAGTGTCTTAGAGTTTGGTGTGACTCTCGGAGATTCGATGAGTTGATGCAGGTTAAACAGATTGAATGCTTGCTCCATTGATTTGTGCTTTCAGAAGGTCTTTTTAAAGTCTCCGAGTAAAATAATTTCCTTGGATTCTAGTGAGACTGCATCCATCATGGGAATAAATTTGTCGACCCATTTACTCTTTCAGATGGGTTCCTGTAGCAGAATCCAACCAAAAGGGAAGGTTTCTTTTCAGCTTAACTTCTATCCAGACACATTCAACACCGTTACGTTCTAGTGTAGAAGTCGTTTAAAAGCAAGGGTTTCGCTGATGAAGATAAGAAGCCCCGTCTCTTTCGTTTGTGCAGGATCTTTCCGGATTACGTTATATCCTGGAATAGCTACATCATTGTCGGTAATGTGTGTAGTTAATCTGGATTCAGAGACCCCTAAAATGAAAAGGTTTACCAGGGTTTTCCAAATCAGTGTTGATATATCTGATGTCTTGTTAACGCATGTTGGATATTAAGGTGACAGATTCGAAGTCCTCTTTGCATGGCCATACAGACTGGTTCTTGCTCATTTGTATTTGTGCACTGATGTGATGATAGTAGGAGACATTTCGCACGTTAACTGACGTTGGGGTTTTGTATGATCAAGGAACACCAATAAGATCACATAAAGGGAGGGAAAATGGTTTGGTTTACACACGTGACAACTTTGGGAAACCAAAAAGTATAGAAGAAAAGAAAATCTTCACAGTATTATGTCAGTAAGCTCCTCGATCAGATGGTACTGATGGATACACTTTTCTAAAAAGGAAAATATACAGTCACTCATAAAGGAAGTAAATTTGAAGCAAAATTACAAATAAGGGGATAAAGGAGAGGGAAAAAAAGAAGTAAAACTGAAGACAAAAAATGCAAAGAATCAACACTTCAAAACGAGAAACAAATTTAAAAAGATGGGGAAAAAAAGCCCACTTATAATTTCACAAGTCACAAAGCCGCACTTGTAAAGTGCGAGTTGGCTATGCACAAATTGCCTCGCTCGCAGTAAATAGCAGTTTTTCTGGGAGTCTCCTGCTGCAGGGGCTTTGTTCAGTCTCTTTTCTAAGGCCACAGTCTCCCCCTTTTACGAAAACTTCTTATATATACGTGGTAAATTTTCACTTAGATAACATGGAATCAGCACTGCCGGCACAGGGTAAAAGTTACACACACACACACACACACCACACACACACACACACACACACACACACACCCCACACACACACATAATAAGGTAAAGAAACCAAGCATCGCAAGTTAATTTTGCATGAAAAAAAAAAAGAAAAAGAAAAAAGAAAAAAAAAAAAAAGAAACGTGTGTAGGATGTGAGGAAAACCACCGGGTGAAGCCTTGTGTACCCCAGTACCTTGTCTACACTTCGCAGCACAGTCTTCTGTTGCAGAGGAGGTTTTTTTGTTGCATTCTGGCCCACGGAAATATAACGAAGGGTAAAAATTAACGGTACATCTACATACATACACATACAACATGAGCACTGTACACGCATAATCACACATACACACACAGCACACACACAGAGACACAGAATACACTCATATAAGACACACACACACACACACACGCGCGGCGCGCGCGCACAAAACTCACAACACACACACACACAAAAATTAACAATTCATACGGCACAAATTAACAATACATTCACATACAACACATACATACAAATATGAGCGCTCTTGCACTCGTGCTCGCACTCTCTCTCTCTCTCTCTCTCTCTCTCTCTCTCCCTCTCACACACACACACACACACACACACACACACACACACACACACACCCCATATACAAACAGCACCCTCATACAAAACACACGCGCACGCGCGCTCGCACGTGCGCACACACACACACACACACACACACACACAACACACACACACACACACACACACACACACTAACCCCCCCTACAAATACACACTCAAACGGAAACTGCTACCATTCGAAAAAAACTTAATCCGCGGCCAAACAAATGCAAAAACAATTAAACATTTTTGCTCTCTCGCACACACACAAAAAATGGAACCTGAAATCAGAAGTGTGGGGGAAGCATGGGGTTTCTGGGAGGTAGGAAGAGTGGCCAGTACCATGGATGATGTGAAGGAGACATGGTCCTGGAAAGTAACTGAAGGGTGGAGGAACAGGCATAGGGGGGGGAGGGACAGACCTGTTTTAACCAGGGAGATGGGGAAGAGCGCTCCGCCTGGGGGAACACATAGGGGGCGGTAACTTCGGGTTTTCTGGGAGACGAGTGACTGGACCAGGATGCGTCCACTGCTCGTACACACATCTGGTCGGCGTGGTCTTGGAGGATCTTGCTGGAGGGGAGGGTGCGGTGGGAAGGATGTGTCAATAAGCCTAGTGTGGTGTTATTTGGGGTAGGCCTAGTTGAGCGAGAGGCTGGCTGGACGTTCTCGTGGTCACTCTGTGTACGCACAAGTAGCTGGATGGTTGGAGGTGCTTCCTGGAGGGGGGAGGGGGAAGACGATAGTGAAGTGCGTAAACCTGACGGGAGGTTGGGGAATTCTGAGAGGGTGAATGGGGGAGGGAGGAGGGGGATCTGGGGGAAACATGCCTGTTGGTAGCAAAGAGACGTGTGGCGTGAGGGGTGGGTAGGAGGGCCTGTCGTTTTGGGGGAAAGGTTTTGCGTCACACGTTCCACTCCCTTCCTGCTGGGTTTTTGTAGAGTTGTAGTACAACGCCAGTCCGGGGGACCGCGCTGGGTGGTGAAGGTGGCACAATGGCTGATGAATTTAAACCCCCCCTTGTGAACAGGCCTCCTGAAGGTGGTCGTGCTGGGGCAAATGATGGTGTTCAGGGGTGGCCGCCCTCTGCCGGGGTAATTGCAGAGGCCTGAAGTTGGGCTTTGGGGAAGACTCGGTGGCACTGCACAATGAGCTCTCGCCACTGCTGCGTTGATATTGCACCAGCTGGCTGTGATGCTAAGAGCTCGCTGCAGTCACCAGCCCCCACATGGAAGGGAGCCTGCATCACGGTGTGGGTTTGGTGTCTGCTTTGCAAGCCACTGAGTCAGACTGGCGACCGTTAGATCGTTTTGGCACACTCCAACTGAGCGCTGGCCCTAGGGGTATGAATATATCTCAGGGTGCAGTCCCCTCAGCAGTATTGTTGAGGTCCCTCTATCAATGGAAACCTTTTGAAGAGGAAAGGGGAGGAACATTGAGGAGATAATTTTTCAGGGATAGGTTTCGCCTGACAAAGGGAGTGGTTGGGTATGGAGTCAGAGGATTTGTCACATTGGGGGATGGGTTGTCCTGTACTTTGTCACTGTGGGTTTTTGTTGGGAGGGCTGAATGGGGGTGGTGCATCCTGTATACAGTGGCATTGAGAGAAGGTGGGGGGTTTTGTGTTTGGGGAGGATGGAGAGATTGCTTTTGTTGGGTGGCGGAGGAGTTGAATGTGATTTACATTTAGATTTTTTATTGGCTGTGATGTTTTTGCGTGAGGATGATTTGTCGTTGTCAGATGAAACATGTGACTGAGTTGGTCGATAGGGCGTCGATTTCTACTTTGAAGGTCTGTTGGTTTCCTTGTAGTTGATTTTGAGGGCAGAGATTTTCGTCACGGAGGGACTGAGTGATCCTAAGGAATTTTTCCTGAGGCACACAGCGTCATGACTACAGCTACAGTTTGTTTGGGCTGTTGTCAGCGTTGGTGTCAGTCCCTTTCACTGAGCTGTCACAATCGTCTGTGTCGTTGACGTAGTCACTGTGGTTTGTTGTCGTTTGTCACACAGGTTTTGCTCAAGGGGGCCCTTAGCTTCTAGTGTCTTCTCTGAGTCAGTTGCTGGGTGGCTGTCATCAGCTGTCACGATTTGTCGATCATCTTCCCGAGTGTCAGTCTTTGGGGTTGATGTGCGTCTCAGAATGATTGTCAGTGTTATCTGTTAGGGTTACACTGTCTGTTGTGCTAGTGACAGGGGTTTTATGTTTGTATTGTCCCACGCTGGTGTAATGTCATGAAAGGAAAAGGGAAAGAGCTGATGTTTTCTGTCACGAGGATGGATGGTGATGTAAGGCGAATCACTATAAACGTCAGGAGGGAAGGTAAAAGAAAGGAGGGTCGTGGGGTTTTGGGATGGACATGGGCAACACAACACAGGGACTTGAAGAATTGCAGGCTGTGGAGACGGTTGGAAACAATCCTGTTTTTCTGAAAGGGGGGAGCTCACATTCCAGCTCCACCGGGTGCTGTGTAGGCATGTCTGCCTGAGCCGTTGCGGCGGCACAGGGCTTCTGCCGGTGCTCGCTACACACTGTAGCGACGGGGAGTGCTGCGGAGACTGGTCGGCCTTGTGTGATTCTGGCGCCCGCGGTCAGCGTGTGTACAATGTCACGCAGTGTTCGGAACTCCTCAATTGACCCAGTCTTGACAAGCTCGGCCCTGAACTAAGATTTTGTTGGTTGTGTAGTAGAGGTGTTTTCTTGAGTAGT
>JAFLJL010000312.1:23401-65901 GCA_018398815.1 Conus ventricosus | reverse complement strand
AATTTGTTTCAAGCGGCTTGGCTATCGTCAGGATGAAGTTTGGGTTGCCCACGCCGATGTTGTATAGCGTGTGAGGCCCGGTTGCAGCTGTTTTTGCGTGCGTGTTGGTTGCACGTGTTTTGAGGGGTTTTTCAGGTTGTTGTACGGGGTGTGTTCACTAACAACGATTTCCATTTATGCCTGCAGTTATTTACTATTTCTGTTTTAGTATTAAGAGTTGCTAAGTGTGATTTACATAGTATTAGCCATTTTTCAGTTAGGCATAAGTTGCATCTTTTTGAAGTATTGCTGTATGGTGATGCCCTTTTTATGATTTTCCAGGATATGTTATAGTTTAGTTTTGCGTTTTTAAGTTTCCAAATGTATTTGCTCAATTCAGTTTGGTTTTTTTTATTTTTCTTTGTTGAATGACTGTTTGTGGTTTGCATATCTGGTTTTGAAGTGATTTTCAGTGATCCCTATGTATGTTTCTTTTTTTAATTTTCTGATGTCACAGTAGCCCGGTATACAATGTTGTTGTGAAGACATTTATTGTTTAGTGGGCACTGCTCTTTTTTGGTGCAATTGCAAGATTTCCTTTCTTCACCCTTCTTTGCTGTGTTGATTTTCATTTTGTTGGATGCGTCAATTAGGTTTTTGAGGTTGGGCATGCATGAGTACGATAGTTTGACAGCGTTTTTGTATATATATATATATATATATATATATATATATATATATATATATTATATATATATATATATATATATATATATATATATGTGTGTGTGTGTGTGTGTGTGTGTGTGTGTGTGTGTGTGTGTGTGTGTAGAGAGAGAGAGACAGAGGGAGAGAGAGGAGAGAGAGAGAGAGAGAGAGAGAGAGAGAGAGAGAGAGAGAGAGAGAGAGAGAGAGAGAGGTGATTCGTCTATTTCTTTAATTTCTTGTGACTAGAAGAGAGACCCGTCGGAATTCATCTGGTGTAGTGCCTGCAATAAGATGTTATCTACAAGGGAGGTAATGTGTGTTGGAACTCCCGTTCAACGAGAGTGACTTTGCTTTTTTCTTTTGGCAACAGATGACGCTGGTGGGCACGCCCAAACGATTTCGTCACATCAGTCAGCTTAACAGTTCAATCAGAAAGAGAAAATGACAAGACGTGGGCGTGACACGTGGGCCTGACTACTATTCGTGTGTGCGCTTTCAGTCAAATATTTTACTCTCTGAATCTCTTTGTTTGACCCATAAAATAAGAAAAGGTAACTCTATTTACAACGAAAAGGCAGGCATTACCTTTGTCTGATTTTTTTCCCCGGAATAGATCTATTAAGCGAAATACGTTGCCCGAAATATATCTTGATGTCTATGAATAGAAGGAAAAGAGATGAAAAACGTGACAAAGCTAAAACGATCTAGTCTCTAATTCAGTTTCAGGCTCCACGTTATGTTCGATACTGAGCAGATAAATATTGTCGTTAGGGGTCATAGGTCATAAAGGAAACCTTGTCTATTTACGTCCTGTCCTTACCTTCTTCCGCATGCATAAAATAACAATGTTGAAAGTGCTTTGATTAACAGGACGAAATGACAGAATCTAAACTCTCCATTATCAAAATCGTAGTGGTTGAGTAAAAGAAGGCGAGGAAGGATGAGGATGAAAAGCGCGAGCCAGTGGAAAAGGACAGAGAAATGGAGGAAGCCATCAATGACAAGAAGAGCCACTGGAAAAGGACAGAGGAATGGAGGAAGTCATCAATGACAAGAAGAGACAGGGAAAAAGGACAGAGGAATGGAGGAAGTCATCAATGACAAGAAGAGCCAGGGGAAAAGGACAGAGGAATGGAGGAAGTCATCAATGACAAGAAGAGCCAGTGGAAAAGGACAGAGGAATGGAGGAAGTCATCAATGACAAGAAGAGCCAGGGGAAAAGGACAGAGGAATAGGAGGAAAGTCATCAATGACAAGAAGAGCCAGTGGAAAAGGACAGAGGAATGGAGGAAGTCATCAATGACAAGAAGAGCCAGTGGAAAGGACAGAGGAATGGAGGAAGTCATCAATGACAAGAGGAGCCAGTGGAAAACGACAGAGGAATGGAGGAAGTCATCAACGACAAGAAGAGCCACTGGAAAGGGACAGAGGAATGGAGGAAGTCAATCAATGACAAGAAGAGCCAGTGGAAAAGGACAGAGGAATGAAGGAAGTCATCAATGACAAGAAGAGCCAGGGGAAAAGGACAGAGGAATGAAGGAAGTCATCAATGACAAGAGGAGCCAGTGGAAAAGGACAGAGGAATGGAGGAAGTCAATCAACGACAAGAAGAGCCACTGGAAAGGGGACAGAGGAATGGAGGAAGTCATCAATGACAAGAAGACCAGTGGAAAAGGACAGAGGAATGAAGGAAGTCATCAATGACAAGAAGAGTCAGTGGAAAAGGACAGAGGAATGGAGGAAGTCATCAATGACAAGACGAGCCATGGAAAAGGACAGAGGAATGGAGGAAGTCATCAATGACAAGAAGAGCCAGGGGAAAAGGACAGAGGAATGGAGGAAGTCATCAATGACAAGAAGATCCACTGGAAAAAAGACAGAGGAATGGAGGAAGTCATCAATGACAAGAAGAGCCAGTGGAAAAGGACAGAGGAATGAAGGAAGTCATCAATGACAAAAAAGGGGCCAGGGGAAAAAGGACAGAGGAATGGAGGAAGCCCATCAATGACAAGAAGAGCCAGGGGAAAAGGGAAACCAGAGGAAGGGAGGAAGTCATCAATGACAAAAAAGCTAGGGGAAAAGGACAGAGGAATGGAGGAAGTCATCAATGACAAGAAGAGCCGTGGAAAAGGACAGAGGAATGGGGGAAAGTCATCAATGACAAGAAGAACCGGGGGAAAAGGACAGAGGAATGGAGGAAGTCATTAATGACAAGAAGAGCAATGGAAAAGGACAGAGGAATGGAGGAAGTCATCAATGACAAGAAGAACCAGGGGAAAAGGGACAGAGGAAGGGAGGAAGTCATCAATGACAAGAAGATCCACGGGAAAAAAGACAGGGGAATGGAGGGAAGTCATCAATGACAAGAAAGAGACAGTGGAAAAAGGACAGAGGAATGGAGGAAGTCATCAATAACAAGAAGATCCACGGGAAAAAGGGGACAGAGGAATGGAGGAAGTCATCAATGACAAGAAGAGCCACTGGAAAAGGCCCGAGGAAGGGAAAGGAAGCTTCTCAATGACAAGAAGAGCCAGGGGAAAAACAGAGGAGTGGAGGAAGTCATCAATGACAAGAAGAGCCAGTGGAAAAGGAAAAGAGGAATTGGAGGAAGTCCATCAATGACAAGAAGAGCCAGTGGAAAAGGACAGAGGAATGGAGGAAGTCATCAATGACAAGAAGAGCCAGGGGAAGAGGGAGAAAGAAGACGACGACAACAACAGAAAGGAGAAGGAAGACGAACGACAAAAACAAAGGAGGAAGGAAGACGACGACAACAACAGAAAGGAGAAGGAAGACGATGACAACAACAGAAAGAGAAGGAAGACGACGACAGCAACAGAAAGGAGGAGGACGGGAGAAAAATAAAATGACAAGGTGGAGAAAGAGAAGGAGGAGGAGGAAAAAGAGGAGAAGGAGAGTTCAGCAAAATAACGAGAGGAGGAGGAGAAGGAGGAGGAGGAGAAGTATTTAGCTAGATAAGTGAGGAAGTATTTAGCTAGATAGTGAGAAGTATTTTAGCCAAACGAAGCGATAAACAAATTTAAAGATAAAAAACGAAAGCGTTTTTGACGACTTCTATCTTCTTCAGGTAAGAAAACAACATCAAGACAGTGAAAAAGAAGAAGAACATTCACTTTTAATCTCAAAATGGGCGCCAGAATGATACATTTCGTGGTGTTTTGTCTTTTCATTTTTTTGTCTCTTTCGTCAGCGTCATAGTCATTTTTTACTGTTAAGTTGGTTTCATTTCCGCTCGCAGTCACCTCATTTTCAAGCTAATCCACCCCTCTCGTTTACCCCATCGGGCGGACAGACGAGCTGCCTGTGGCGGGTACCTTTAGTCGTTTCCCATGTCAGTCAGTCAATATTTTCAGTCGTTCTCATGTCAGTCTGTCAATATCTTCAGTCGTTTCCCATGTCAGTCAGTTAATATCATTCAGTCGAGAGAACAGGGAAAAGCTCATTCTAGCTCACCTCTGACAAGTAAGACTTTAATAACGAATTAAAAATGATAATCCATCACACATTTTTTTTAATAAACAAAAAATAACGACCCTACAAAAAACATACTGTTGTATGATTATCCGTTTTCCCAAAACTAATTTACTAAACTTTTCAGATTTTAGTTTTTGCTTGATCCTGCGTTTTTTCCTGTCATTTTCAATAACATCATTTTCACACATACAGTCATCAAACACTAGAGGGGAAAATCCCACCTAAATCTGGAAATCATGTAAGACTTAATAATAATAATAATAATAAGGAACATTTAGTGCGCTTAATCTTAAACAAAAGCCCTAAGCGCTTACAGCAATAAGCCCTAACACACACACACACACACACACACACACACACACACACACACACACACACACACACACACACACACACACACACGCACACACCCACACACCCACACACCAGCGAAGGAGCAGAAAAATTATGTTTTGAAGAGAGTTGTTTTGAGGGAGGACTTGAAAGAAGAAAGACTGTTTGAGTTTCGGAGTGCAGAAGGGAGATTGTTCCAGCAGGAAGGAGCCTGAAAAGAAAAAGAACGTTCACCAAGTGTTCTGGCTCGAAAACGAGGGATCTGCAGAATGCGAGTGTCAGAAGAAGAGCGAAGCTGTCTGGAAGGAGTATAGGTCGACAGAAGTTTAGAGAGGTAAGATGGAGCGAGGCCATCCAATGCCTTGTAGCAGAGCAAAGAAAGTTTGTACTTGATGCGTTTTTCAACAGGAAGCCAGTGCAAAGATTTAAGCAAGGGAGAAACATGAGAGGTTTTCGGAGATTTCGAGACAAGGCGAGCAGCATTATTTTGGACTTTCTGCAATTTTGCAAGAAGATTCTGTGGACAGCCAGCAAGAAGAGAATTACAGTAGTCAAGTCTTGAAAGAATGAAAGCAGAAACCAGAGTCTTGGTGGCTTCTTCAGACAGAAGGTGGCGCACAGAACTGATTCGCCGAAGCTCCAAGTAGCAAGCACGGCAGATAGAAGAAATCTGATTTTGAAAAGAGAGTGTCTGATCAAGTACAACGCCTAGATTTCGCACAGTGGTAGAGGTCTGAATGAGAGAGGTACCAAGTTGGACAGAAGAAGGAACAGAGATTGTAGACATGAGCCGTTTTGGGAGAATGAAGATCAGTTCAGTTTTGTCATTGTTTAACTGAAGTTTGTTGCAAGTCATCCATGCCTTTATGTCAGAGATGCAGAGCTGTGAGCGATCAATGATGGAGGAGAGGAGAGAGATGTCACCAGAAATGTACATTTGATTGTCATCAGAGAAGCAGTGGTGTGAAATGTCATGATGGGCTACAATGTCAGAGATGGGTTGGGTATATAGAACAAACAGAATGGGACCAAGGGCAGAGCCTTGGGGAACACCATAATTCAAGTCAGCAGAGCTTGAAGAAAAACCATTGACAGAGACAGTTTGGGTTCGACCAGAAAGGTAAGAATAAAACCATGCCAAAGCTTGAGAAGAGATGCCAAAAGTATGTTGAAGTCTAGTGAGGAGGGTGGAGTGATCAATGGTATCAAAGGCAGCGGACAAGTCAAGAAGAGAAAGCAGTGAAACCTGACCATTATCCAGAGCAGAGAGAAGATCGTTTATTATTTTCAGCAGAGCAGTTTCTGTACTGTGTCCAGTGCGATAGGCGGACTGCAACGAATAGAGCAAGTTGTTTTGGTCAAGGTGGTTTTGGAGTTGGAGAAGTGCTATCTTTTCAATTATCTTTGAAAGAAAAGACAAGTTGGAGACAGGTCGATAATTTTTTTAGGTTTTCAGGGTCAAGAGAGGGTTTCTTCAAAAGAGGTCGGACAACAGCAGCTTTCAGTGCAGGTGGGAAACAACCAGAAGTGAGAGATTCATTTACCACACTAGTGATATATGGCAACAAAACATCCATGCATGCAGATAATAAAGTAGATGGAAGAGGATCCAGTACACATGTTTTGATAACAGTCTTGTCGATGACATCTTTGACAACAGCAACTGTCACAGGTTCAAAGTCAGTCAATGAAATGCCGGAAAAAGAGTAGTATGGAATATCAGGTTCAGATACTGACTTGGCTGAGACACTGTGGGCGCAGGCCTAATTAGAGGGTTCGGGGATTGTGGCAGGCAGTAACATGTACAGTGGTCCGTGTGGCTCCTGTGATACCTGTAATTAGATGACTACAACCTCCACGTGGCGGGCTTGCACCTGGCCAGGTTAACTTGCAACATTATGGTGCAATTAGAAAAGAACATTCTCGAACGCGAAGACCGATTTCACCAGTCTCTCACTGACTGCCGCACGAGAAGGTTGTTTTTGACTGTGCTCTGTCAACTACGTGTTTGGTGTTATTTTAACAATGGCTAACAGGTTTACCGAAGAACAGGCTCGCGCTATTCAAGATCACAAGTTTTACTTCACTAGCATGTTAGAGTATTTGTCAAAAAAAGAACTAGGCGAAGCCTGTTCTCTGCCAGCAAAATCCAAAAGAAGCATTGCTTTTTTGGAAGGAACAGAAAAGGAAAAAAGTGAACCGACTGCTTTGGAAATGCACGACTATCTTAAAGGTTTGTTGGTTCAAGAAAATGAAAACGCTGAAAGAAATATTGAACAAGATGTAGCCGATTTCAATACATGTTTGACTATTGATGAGATGGTTCCTTATCTAAAACATGGCGCTGCATTGTTGAAAGTCGGCCGAAGCAAAACAATCCATCATGCATTGATTGTTCGGCGCTGGCTTGAGACAGCTCAAGTCATGTTTAAAAAAACAAAAGCGCTTCAAACATGGCGTTCATTTCTTAAGATGCAGGTGAACATGGCTGATTCGTATGCTAGAAAACTTATTCAACTTTCTGTGTGTTTTTATAACTATCCTAAATTTCACAAGCTAGGAATCAGTATAAATGAACTGTGTAGCAAACGTCAAAGTATCATTAGGCTTATGCAACTGAATAGCGATTTTCGGGTGTTCTGGCAAACAAACTAGATAGGGTTAGGCAGACCTTAGTACATCTACCAGTATGGAGAGGAGTAGTGTGTAGCCGGCAGACCTTAGTACATCTACCAGTATGGAGAGGAGTAGTGTGTAGCCAGCACTATCTCCATATAAATGCTCCAAATATACAATGACGGATGTACTACTACTGGCGATTAGAGCCGCCATAAAAGCTCGGCTACAGCAGTAACTGCTGTAACTCTGCCAAAGCCAGTTGCAAGCCTGGTTGAGAAAAAGAGGAGCACAGCAGCAAACTAGGCCAAACGACCCTATGTGATCACTTGACCTGCAAAGCTCAGCGGCAAACTAGGCCAAACGACCCTATGTGATCACTTGGCCTAGTTGATTGAGGTGCGCGCGAGACACAACCTGTTCAGTCACAAAGCAAGTGGCCCCAGTTCCACTTTGAGACACTTGACACCTTCACCCCAAGTCACCCCAAGTCCTTAATTAAGTCTTAATTAAGTCACCCCAAGTCCTTAATTAAGTTCTTAATTAAGTCACCTCAAGTTCTTAATAAGTTCTTGATCAAGTCACCTCAAGTTCTTAACTTAAGTCACCTCAAGATTGTAATTAAGTCATCCTCTAAGTACAACCAAGTTCTTATTCAAGTCAACTTATAATTATTTATTAAGTTCTTTAAGTATTATTGCATCTGAAATGGATCAAAATGAACTTTTGTTGTTGGCGGTTCTGGCATACTTTTGTGTTCGGCTTCTGTATTTAGTGGTTGAGATTTTTTTGACTGCTTCGGTTTTCGCTGTCTTTGTTTATATATTTTATACCCGTAATAACTACCCCCAGCAGCAATGCCGCCAAAAATGACAATTGCTTTAAGTACAATATTCCATGAAGCCTTTGGCGGCGTAGGAACAGGAAAGGATATTCCACTAAAGTTAAGATCATTGATGTAAGGCTGATAGTTAGATACTTTCTCTGCGTTTTTGTGGACGTAATGCAGCCTTGCAAGAACACACCACATAAAACATTTGTCATCTGAATTCTTTATGTTTAGAATGAACAGATCTGGTGGTTGCTCATTAGGACAGTTTTTGGAAGTTTCTGTGGGGTTGGCCCTTCATAGGGAACAATAAGCGACTCGAAGTCTGCGTAAACTACGTATGGACTTGTTTGCAGCCGTTTCCAGTTCTTAAAACTAACTTTAGATCCAGGCGGGGGCGCAATTAGTTCTGTATTACAGTCTACAGAACTTTTACAATGTTTTATATGTTCAAGCGCGGCTGGAATGGATGGAATTCTTGTTAAACATTTTCTACAGAATTCTTGTTTGCAACAATTTTTTGAAGTATGCTGCATTAGTCTACTCATTGTGCGTATCAATGTGTAATGTGGTAGCCCTGTTGGCGAAAACATTAGGAGTAAGTCCACATGGCTTTCGGCCGGATCACCTATTGTTGGGCTGTCTTTAGACACTCTAATAGGCACTAAATTTGTTTTCTCAGACCATGTGTATACTGCTAACTAAACTAAAAGCATATGGAGTAATTGGTAATGTTTTAAACTGGATTAGAGGTTTTCTTAAAGGAAGGTCACAGTTAGTGAGAGTAGGAGAAGAGAGATCCAAGACATCTGAGGTCCTAAGTGGAGTTCCACAGGGTAGTATCCTAGGGCCCATATTATTCATTGTGTTCATCAATGATTTACCGGACATGACTCAAACCACATGCAAAATATTTGCAGATGACACAAAAATATATGATAAGGCAACAAATAACACAAAGATCCAACAGGACATAAACAAGCTACAAGAATGGTCAGATGAATGGAACCTTTACTTCAATGTAGCAAAATGTAAGGTGATGCACATTGGCAAAAAGAATAAACAGTTCGAATATACTATGATTGTGAATGACGAATTGCGGAAAATAAATACATGTGATGAAGAAACAGATCTGGGAGTAAACTTTGATAAAGATCTATCCTTTGATCCTCACATCCCGAGAGTGGTGAACAAAGCAAATCAGATGATGGGGACTCATCAGGAGAACTTTTACCTTCCTAGAAAGGGAGACATTTATCAAGTTATTTAAAGCATTTGTTAGACCTCATCTCGAATACGCTAATGTAATTTGGAGTCCCCATCTCAAGAGACAGTCAAAAATGATAGAAATGTACAAGGCGAGCTACTAAAATCCTGAAAGAATGTAGGAATTTAACTATAATGAAAGATTACACTATCTCCAATTACACTCACTGAAAGGAAGGAGGATCAGAGGAGACCTGATCCAATTTTTAAATATTCCATAATTATGATGATGTCAATGTGCATGCGCTTTTCAAATTCTCAGAAGTGGATTGCACAAGAATAATGAAGGCAAGATTTTATTAGACATTGTCATACTAACAAAAGAAAGTCTTGTTTTACCTTCAGAATTGCTAATTATTGGAATGCACTGCCTATAACACCAAATATGCACCTGATATCAACAGCTTTAAAAAACTCCTAGATGAAGACCCTAAATTGAAAGATGTTTTCTTTAGTGTGGATTGAATATAATGTTATTTATGACAGGCATGAAACCAGACCGACTTAAATTGAAAAATAATGAGGGGACGCAAATAGGCCGTAAGGCCTAAGGCTAAAAAAAGCCGTCCTATTACTACTACTACTACTACTACTACTACTACTACTACTATTAACAGTTATTGGTTTGTTTTGTTCTTCAAACTGATCAATTTGATCTACACTAACAGGAAAGGATATCCACTAAAGTTAAGATCATTGATGTAAGGCTGATAGTTAGATACTTTCTCTGCGTTTTTGCGGACGTAATGCAGCCTTGCAAGAACACACCACATAAAACATTTGTCGTCTGAATTCTTTATGTTTAGAACTGCTCTTTTTGCAACTAATGCTGGAGGTAGTGGAAAGTAAGACTTGCCTACAATCGGCTCTACTTAGCCTGTTTTAATCTGATCTCTAGGACTTCGCCCTCTGACCAACCAGAGCCTCTCATTTTGGCTTCTTCAGCGGCCACATCAAACTGTGCAAGCAGTTGGTCTGCCCAACCAGGTGTTAAGTCATTATGAGAAAGAATAACTGTTGTTGAGTCGAGACCCAGACTTCTAGATTTTCTTCATTTATTGTTATATAGTCGATTAAAACAGCTAACATTACTTTAACTGGCGGGTCTATTGTTAGTTTACCTGGAACTTGAGAAATAGCATGAACAACACTTGCCTGTACTTTTGTTGGATCAATGACTTCTAGATTATATTATTTAAAGCTTTTGACAAACGCTCATCCTTAAGCATTCCTTCAAACAATTCGTCGGTCCTTCATATATCTTAGCCATGTTAAGTTTTCTTTTCTAACTGAAATATTTATTTAAATAAAAAAAATTCTTAATCAGAATCAATATCAACGGTCTTTTTGTGCTTGGACTCATAACTAAGTATAACGCCCTTTGGGGTTGTTAATGTGAGCTGTTTTAGAACAGAGTTTAATGTCTCGTTTACTTTTTTTTAAACATTCCTTTTTTATCTGCTCGGCGTCTGGCTGTTGAGAAAAACTTGCCCTTGCCTTTTTTGAAGATCAAACTTTTGTCTTTTATAGTCATCAAAATCGGCTGTAAACGCCTAAATTCTTCATCCGTGATGTTTGAGTCAACTAGCGCTTTATTTATTGTCAGTTTGAACGAGCTAAGTTTAGCTGTTATTAGTTGAACCATAGCTGTGTGCTTTTGGGTTTAGTTTTTAATTTTTTGCCAGCCGCACTTACAGCTAATGAACACAGGCCAAGAGCTAAAGACACCCCGCCTAGAGGTAAAGCTGCGGGCACGCCTACGCCTGTTGCTAAGAGACCTACACTCGTTCCTGCTGATAGACCACTCAAAGCGATGCTCCAGTATTAACATATGTAACAGCATTAAAGGCAGCAGAATACCTTCGTTTGGTTTTGCTGTATTTTGAAAGGTCTTGCTCTAGTTTTTGTTGCATTTGCGTAATGTTTGTTAATCTGAAGGTTTTATGTCGGGGGGTTCTACTATCCTTCTTTTGGTGGCTCTGGCTCCGTAGGCGCTTTTGGATAAACGTGAACAGACATGCTTTTTTAAAATAAAAAATAATTTAGTATTGTATATCTTTTAATCTGTTATCTTGAATATTCAGCTGCGCATCATATATTAAAAACAAATGTACATTAACTGGTTTATCGCCATCTTTTTCTTATCAATTTGAATGTTTATTCCGTCTTTAACAGTTCTCCCACTTCCATGCAACTGATTATCCTCTGTCGATCTTAGGTCAATCCATAAGCCGTATTTTGTTGTTAAATAATCATCGAGTCTAACACTGTGAAGGTGTAGATCTTTGACACAAGGTCTACTGTTGGGACTTCTACACCTCCCACCCCCAAACAATTTTCTATTTCGTCAAAATGCTGATAAGGTCTAAGCCCGCTAGCGTAGATTTGGTTAGGACTACCCTCAATCGAGCATTGTACTTTCGTTATTTTAGGATTAATAAACTTTTCACTTCCTCTTTGAATGGTTCTTCATCTTCACACAGCAATAAAATACCTTTTAAGCGATCTTGCTGCGGCGCTAAAACTAAAATTCCATATAGTGTCTGCCTGCTTCTGGGTATGTTGTATGATGAATCACTCTTTCGTAATATATTGCTAATTTTGACTGATATTGTTGCTCAATCAGCCTTGCTAAATTAGGGTTGCTAACAACGTCAAACTCTAACGAGATGTCAGAAATGGTGTACTTTGCTTCGGTGTCTGATGATCTGATAACACGTTTGTATTCATTAAAAGTTAGTTCATATGACAATCTGTCTTTTAATGCTCCTTGATAGTATGGCGCATGCGCACTTAACAACTCAAAATCTAAGGGAATAGAAAAGCGATTTCCATACACAAATTTACAGCTACATACTTTTTGCCGTCTTTAACATCTGCGGCGCCTATTCTATGTTTTAGTGCTTCTTCATTTTCTATTCCTTGAACGCAAAGTCAGCCCTTTCATTCGCGGTTAGCCATAGATCAGAATAGGTTAAAAATATGTCTGCATTGTGTAAAGAAAATATTTCTTGCCCCTCAAGTTTTATAGAAATTTTTTAACGATTGCCCGTCCCAAATTCTGGACAACTGTCCTGTTTGGGTCTGTTGCTGATTCGAGTTCTATTTTGAAAGTAAGTTGCGCAGGACTGGCACAATCACTTCATCTGCTCCTAGGTCTGGAAATTTGACAGTAAGAATTTGATCCGCATCAATAGTAGATGGATTATTTGGAACAGTATTATTCCGTTATTTCCCTTCACACCAAAGGGCTCTTTCAGTCTTCTATGGGGTCAAGAATTGAACCATATGCTTGTGACATTTTTTATAAAACAAAATAAAAAGTTAATTATTTAAACATGGCAGGAATTGAGATGTAGATTATGATGTTTTTGATCCTGGAGACGACATGAGTGAAACGGCTCCTTTGATACAGCATCGCTCAACGCTCTCATTGCGGCGTGAATTAACAGAAAGTACGGTCGGGCATTTTACAAACGTTTAGGCTTAAAACCCCCCGAATTTATAGATCCTAATGATTTTAAAGAAAAAGATGATGGCCATTTGTATGTAAAAAAACGATCAAGGAAACCTTTTCATTTTACAATTTAAAAGGGAAAACCCCATCAAAGTTTTATGCCATAGGTACAATTAGGAAAGGGTCCCTGGAGCATAAAAAATCCCCTTGGTTTCCCAAAAACCAAAATTAGATAGGGAGGCATTTGCTAAACTTCAAAAAAACCACTACAAGAACCCCCAACAGATAGCCAAATAAAAAAACATGGAATTTAAAAGCTTTATTTTCAAAGCAGAAAAAATAATAGAGCGGGAAACCAGTTTATCAGAAAAAAAGGGATTAAAAACTACCCACGATCCCCCCGTAAAAAAAAAACAAAATTCTCCTCCCCATGCGAAAATTTTTTTAAACCCCCTTGACGTCCCTTTAAGAACCGTTAGAGGTGAATCAAAAAAACAATTAGCAAAAAGAGTGCAAAATTTAAGGAAAATTAAAAAAGAAAAAAAAAACTCGTTGAGGCTGTTGACGCCAATTTGGGCCCTTTGAATTTAAAAGAAGAAAAAAACCCCAAAGAAAAAAGATCTTAAAACTAAAAAAAATCAGCAAGATACACAAGGGTTGTTTAAAACCCAAGAACTTTTCGAACTCAAGTGAGCAGAAAAAGGGGAAAACTACCCAAAAAAAATTTTATATAAAGGGACACAAAAACTAGCAAAAACGAATACGAACGTTTTTTTTAGAGGAAAGGGGAGTAAATTTGCAAGGGTTAAGGGCCCTTTTTTTAGGATTTGCAATAAGCACACTGGTGTTGGCTATTCCCAGGGCCGGCGGTGGTCAAATTTCCCCTTTCCCCTCCACCCCCCATCTCCCCCTTTTCACCACCTGAAATCTGGGTAAAAAAAACAGTTTTTTTTTTTAATTTTTGGGGGTTTTTATTAAAAAAAATTAGAAAAGAAAAAGCTATGGACTCTTTACGGGTTTATTGGGGGGGGTTTGTTATTGCTGGCTTTTTTTACTGAAAGCAAAGTGTTGGCTTTATGGCCGAGAACTTATGGGCCTTAGTTCCCCTTAATAGTCTTTTTAAATTTTTAGTAAGATAAAGCCCCAAGAAAAATCCTGGGGCCGGTTAATCAAAAACCCAAGGCTGTCTTTTAATTTTCATGGTCATTATTTTTTTGTGGTCTTTAACGGTCTTGGGGTTTGGGCCAGGGGGGTTTGGGAAAGGCTTATTCTTGGGGGGTATCTTGTTTGGTTTTACTGTTTTGAATATTACTGGCTAAATTTTTATTTCTTTTTCCCCCGACCTTTGTTCATTGCTGCCACGAGGTTTTTCATTATTGTAGTTTATTATTGTCCCTTTATTGGGGGTCTGAGGTGGGAAGGCAGCTTTGTATAAACCGTACAACGCAAAGTCTACTTTCGATCTTGCGTATTGAAAAAACTTTTTGGTCCCTTTTAAATTACTTAAAGGGGCAAAAAAAACTGTAGAATTTTTGGGGTCCTCTAAATTTGCAAAGTATTGTTTTTGTGCGCCCAAAGCCATTTAAAAGGGAAAACAGTTATGCTCGATCTCGTTTGTGCTTGCAAAACCTAGCAAAAAACCAAAACGTAAGCCCGAACAGAGTCGTTTTTTTCGTTTTTTCCCTGCTTTAGTTAGGCCCCTTAGAAGTGTTTTAATTTAAATGTTGTCCATGCTGTTTTATGTCTTTGTGGGGTCCCCGGACGCTCCCCCTCGTTTTTAAAAATTTTTGATTTTCTTATTCAGGGTTTGCGGGGGGTTATGGGACGGAAGTAATTTACGCTTTCACCCCCCCAAAATGCGCTCTGCATGGGCCCAACCACGCACTCTGTCCTCACATCGGGCCCGCACAAAGGTGAGGGGGAAACCCCAAATAACATTTCATAAAAAAATAATCAACTTTTATTCAATTTGGACTCCGAAAGCCCCCACCCGTCATTTCCCACAACAAAAACTATCTGTTTCTTTTCAAAAAATTTTTAAAACAGCATACAGAAAATTTTCATAAATCGAAACCCCCCTGTTCTTCATTTTATTTTTAAACTTACCCAGGAAAGAAAATTATTCCATTTTTCTGTTTGCACATTTTATAACCTTAAAAACCCAAATAAACGTCCAAAAATTTGCCGCTTTTTTTTGGTTGTCCGTCAGTTTCTTTCTTTTCCCACTGTGGATTAGGAGCTGAAGCGGGCCCACCGTTGTGCCCTTTCCCGTTTGGGCCCCAAACCCCTTTGGTTGGGGGACACTGGAAAACGTAGTTGAGTCGACCCTCCCCACGAGTCTCCCGGACTCCACCACACTTCGCCCTCCCCACAAAAAGGGGGCCCCTTGTGGGGCCTCCCCACAGGTCTTCTTGCTGCAAACACCCCCCCTTTTGTTTTGGGCAGCTCCCTGTTAGGTTTCCCAGGTTGACCCCGTCTTGCTGTGACCGCCCCCCCCCACACGGGGGGGCAATTTTCTCGTCGTCGGCTCCGGGGGCTACGAAAACCTCCATGTCTTACGCCCCCCCCAGGAGACAACAGGCGACAGCTAACCTCTGCTTCCGCTTTTATTTTTTTGGGGCCCTCAGAAGACGGGGATTTTCCTTTCCCTTAAGTAAAGTCCCCAAAATTCCGGGTTTTTCCCCGGGAAACCTTATATTTTTCCCCCAAAAAAAAGGGAGGAACCCGGGGTTTAACTGGAAAAACCCAAGGGAACATGGCACCACATATCCACGATTTGAACCAATAAACCCCCAAAGGGTTTTTTTTTATTCCCCCAAGGGAACCCACTAGTCCCCTACACCCCCACGCCCCACAGCTGTTTAGCGCCAACAAAGACTTGGGCACCCAGGGGTTAATGCAAAACCCTCCTTTTCAAACTATGTTCGATTCCCCCAAGCTCCCCAATTAAAACTAACGGGCCTGGACCTCTTTCCACCCATGACTGATGTTTCAAGTTTTTCTCTCTATAGAAAAACAAGGCCCCCAAACCCCTTCGATAGGCCGCAGCCTTCCTTTATTCCTCAAAAACAGGGAGGGAAATGAATGGTCGGCTGTACCCCTTGCCGGGCAGGTGGGGTTTAAACCTAACCCGTGACGGTCACCTGACACGTTCCCCTTTCCCTTTCGGGCCCCAGGGAGACCCAGTGAATAGCCAGTGCTCAAAGTGGACACTCTTTCTCCCAAAGGGACGGGCCCAGGCGCCAAAATCCTTGCCCTTTCCCCCCCAGGGACATGCAAAAACCCTTTTCCCTGGGCACTCTCCCTCCTTCGTTAGGGACTCGGGGTACCCCCCCCTGGTGATCCCTGAATTCGCACATTTTGAAGACCCAAGGAACGTGCTCTCAACAACAGAAACTCCCCTTTAAATTTTTCCCTTTAAATGCTCGAGAACATTGGGCCCGGACTAAATTACACGCCGTACCTAAGAAGGGGCCCAATCAACTTTTCCTCCGGACGAAGGGTTCCCCAATTGGTTTAAAACAAACCAGTTGCTGGGGGGTTTAAAACCGGGTATTTTACCCTATGCTTAAAGAACCCATTTTCCATAACATCTCAAACTGGATAATGTCCCCAAATTAAAAAATTTTAAAAAATTTCTTTCAGAAAATTCCAAAGACCCTTTTTCCCGGCATTTCAAAAGGGGACTGTGCAAAACCATTTAACTTTTTAAACGGGTCACATAAAATTTCCAAAACTCTCTCTATAGCATTAGCTATAAAACCCCATGTCCATATTTATTAATTAGTCTTTTCCTTTCCCACTTAAAAATAATAGCAAAGCCTTTTTTTAAAACCCCAAGTTTTAAAAATTCGGGGTGTGGGGCCCCAGCCTACTTGACATCAAAATCATAAAATTTTCCCCCTGGCGTGGGGCCACAAACTGTCACCCCGCTCACACCCCAATATGCAAATAAAACCCTTTATCCTGATTTCACAACAAAAGGACATTTTCCACTTTACTGACCCCAGGGCAAGAAAAAACTTAACAAATAGATTCAACCAAAAAAATAAAAAAATTCATAACAGGGTGAGTTTGTACTCAAACCCCCCCCCCATAATGGGCAACCCAAAATCAAAACAAAAAGGGCCCCCAGTCCCTTATTTACCCAGTAGCTCCCGGGAACAGATGCCCTGCTCCACCACCACCCCACAACGGGCAGCCCGGGGGATCGCCCCTACCATTGTTTATTTCTGTTTTTTAAAAATACAACAGCAACCCCCTGGGGGGACATCACCCCAACCCCTTTGGGCCTTACTCCTGCCCCTCTCAATCTTGACCCCCGTTTTGGCTCCAATTTTTCCGGGAAGCAGTTAGTTTGCGCTTTCCAGGCTTTAAAAAGAGGGGTAAAGCGCCCTTTCACACATTTTAGCCCTTTTAAGGGAGCGTTTTTGTGAAATTCTGCGCGACCCTTTTTTAAGCTGTCGCACCCTTTCACTGCGACGCAAAATCATCTCCCTTTTAAAAATTTTAAAGAGATGATCCCCCCAACCTTCTTACCCCAAACCCAAAATTTTTCCCTTCTCTCTGGGGAAATTTCCCTTTGGGTTTAAAATCCCACGTGGGCCTATGCCACTACTTGATGAGCCTTGTTTACTTTTCCCTTTCCGGGCCCACGGGAATCATCTGCTCCTTTGGGTGACTGTTTTTGGGGGTTTCCAAAACGATAGTGGTCACCTCGCCCTTCTTGCCTTTGCGTTATTACGCCTCCCTGGTCCCCCCAGTGCGGGGTTCCCCGTCACCTGTGGCCCATTTTGGGCCCCCGACCCTGAGGCCCGCCACCGGGGGCCCCTTTACATTTCTGACTGCCAGGGCAAACGCCAACAATTTTTTAAAAACCCCCCACTAGGGCCCACCAGGGCCCTAGGGGCACCGCCACTACGGCCACCTCCAGGGCCCTACGGCACCGCCACAACGACCTTTTTCCATGGTCCTTTGCACCCCCATGGCCACCTTCATGGCCTACATTTGGCTTTTTTTTTTGCTAGCGGCCCCCGGGTGCACCCCACCGGGCTTTCGTTTACTTTCCGTAGGAATTCCTACTCTGAAACCCCCTTTTGCTTTCCCACTTAAATGGCAGCCTGGTTTTGGCTTCGGGGTGTATACCTACCCCTAACAAAGCTGGATAGGGGAAGATTGTTTTGCAATGCTGCAGGGAGGTTTCTCCTGGCAAAATCTGACTCTACTTTGACCCCGGGCCCCCCCCCCGGGAGCCGATTAATTCTTCCATCTGCATAAACGCCGGGGGTGGTTTCCCCGGTTTTTGTCTGTCCCCTCTCACAAAAACCGGGCTCTACCCTTGCCGCTTGAGTCAGTCCTGTTTTCTTTTAAGGGAGGGGCCCGGTTTTCCCCTTTACTTAAACCCCCCCTAGGTGGTGGTGGCCCCTGCCCTTCCCCGTTGAATTGTTTTCAAAAGCAAACAAAAAGGGGGTATTCGCACTCCGCACATTCCTTGGCGATTTTGAACCCCCTTTTCCCACCTTAAAACATGTTTCGGGTTTTTACCCCTTACATTCTCTTGGGGCCCACTGTTTCCTTGGGTTGAAGCGCTTCTAAATGCCCGGGCTGCCTCCGTTTGTAGGGGGGTCGGCGAAAACCTCCCTGGGCTGTTTTGGTTGGGGATTTTGGGTTTTTCTGGTTCGAAACCCCTTTATCCCCTTACCCTGGGTTTTGGGGGAGTTTTATACCTGTCTGCCCAAATTTCACTAACTCCTCTAAAATTTCCCCCAAACTTTTTTTGCCAAAAAATTTTCCCGTGGATCCTTTGAAAGTGGAGAGAATTTGCTTCCCTTTCCCATCTCCTCCCCAAAGACTCAAAAGTTTGTTCGATGCTCCCTAACCCCTTTTCCCCTTTGTCAAAGAGAGCCCCAAACCCATAAAGGGGAAATTTTACGTGCCCTCTCACCCGATTTACGAAAAGGTTTCTTGAACAATTTCCTATATTTTTTATCAGCGGTTACCTTTACCTTTTGAAAAAAAAGGGATCGGGGCCCCGACTCATAATCTGTTGTTTTTCGGTTTGGGAAGCAGAAAAAAAAACATCCCTAGTTTGGGGGGTCAGCAGCGCGGGCAAAATTTTTTTTCCCCCCGTTTCTTCGGGTAAGCCTTGATCTTTGGGAATCCTTTCAAATTGCGAAATGAAATCCCTCTAAATGGTCCGGATTATCCCTCGAACCCCTTTGGGATATTTATTTAAGGGACTGCATGTGGGGGCAAAAATTCACTTTAGGTTTTGCTCCCCGTCCGTTTTTTTTCTCCAAATTTTTAAATTTTTTTAGCTCAAAAATGCCTTTTTCTCCCTTCTTTTTCTTTCCCTCTTTCCCCCTCTCTTTCTCTCTCCTCTCTTTTTCCCCTTCTTTTTTCTTTTCCCTTTTTTCCCCTTCTTTTCATCCTTTTCCCGTTCTTTTTTTCTCTCTCCTCTTTTTCCCGTTCTCTTTCCTTTTCCTCTCTTTTTCCCGTTCTCTTCCTCCTTTTCCCGTTCTCTTTCTTCTCCTCCCTTTTCCGTTCCCTTTCTCTTCCTCCCTTTTTTCCCCTTTTTCTTTCTCTCTCCCTCTTTTCCCGTTTTCTCTCCTCCTTTTTCCCTTTTCTTTCTCTCTCCTCTTTTTTTCCCCTTTTCCCCTTTTTCTTCCTCTTTTTCACCCTTTTTTTTTTTCTCTTGGGTTTTTCCCGTTCCCCTTTTTTTTTTTCTGGGCCCCGATTTCACGGGGGCCCGTTCTCATCTACATATGCCTTTAGTTCCGGGAACCCCTTTAGTCCTTAAAACTTTTCCTTTTTCTATGAGGTCCTTTTTTTTCAGCGGACCCCTTGTTCAGCACCCCCTTCGTCGGGCATTCTGAACTTCTAACCCCCGTTTAGCTAGTTTAAAACAAACCCCAGTAAAAGCGAGATTCTACACGATCACTCGTTTAAAAAGCGTCAAAAATTTAAAAGTTGTGCTACACAAATCAACCCCAACGGCAAACCCAAAATTTAAACCAAGTTCAAAAAACGGGGACAGTCATGAAAAAAAAAGATTAAAAATTTAAAAACATGGGCTAACGTTTTTTCCAGGTAAGAAAAAAAAAACAGGTTTTCACAATTACGACAATTTTTAAATTTTCCCCTTTTAATTTGAAAAAAAAACCAGAAATCAAAAAAACACCTTTTGGTCTTTTTTGGGTTTATCCGGACGCAGCCCCCAAATTTTTACGGGTCTCCCCGCTCCCCCCCGTTATTAAAATTGATTTTTCATATTCGGGATGCAGGGGGGGGTTTTAGACGAAGTATTTTCGCTTTCACAACCAAATGCGCTCTCGTAGGCACACGCCAAATCGTAAATTTTCCCTCGGGCCCGCACCAAAAGGGGACGGGAAAACCCAAAAAAATTTCTAGAAAATAATCAACTTTTATTCAATTTTACTCCCAGCCCCCCCCCGTCACTACACAAACAACTACTGTACATTTCCAAAAGTTAAAAAAACTTTAAAACAATTTATAAATGCCCTCCCCTGTTCCTTTTTGTTATTCTTACTTGCCGGAAAGGGCAAAATTCCCCTATTCTGTTTGCCAAAAACTTTTTTAACCTTAAAAGCAAATAAACGTCCATAACTTGCCAGCATTCCTTTTTTTGACCGTCAGTTTTTTCATCCCCCTGTGCGACTACGAGTGAAGCTGCCCACCCTTGTGGGCCTCCCGGGTTTGGGCCCAAAATTCCCCGTTGGGGGACACTGGCAACGTAGCTTGGTCGCCCCCCTCGCACTTTGGGGGGTCTTTCCCGGGCTCCCCCACTTCGCCCCCTTTCCCCAGAAAAGGGTCCTGTCGGCCTCTCCCCAGGTCTTCTCTGCTGCAAACACCCCACCCTTGTTGGCAGCTTTCCCGTCTAGGCTCCCAGGTTGGGGGCACGTCTTGCTTTTCGACCGTCCCCAAAGGGAGCAATTCTTCTCGTCGTCGGCTCCCAGATTTCAGCAACCTCCACTGTCTTTCGTCCCCCCCCGGAGGGCAACAAAGGGGACAGCTAACCTCTGCTTCACGCTGGATTTTCTTTAGCCCCCGCAAAACGGGGGAGTTTTATTTCCTTAAGTGAGTCACCCCCTTTCCCGGTTTTCCAAACCCTTATATTGTTCTCAAAAAAAGAGAGAACCCGAGTTTTAATGGGTCAACCCCTTTGGGAAACCTTTGGGACACCATATCACCCCGTTTGTACCAATAAATCCCCAAATTATTTTTATTCCCCCAATGGAATCATAGTTTCCCCCACACACACACGCAACCCCAGCGCTAGCGCCCAAAAAAGACTTGGGCCCCCCAGTGGTTAAGGGATAAAATCCTATTCAAACTCATGTTCGATTCCCCCAAGTTTTCCATTGAACTAAAAGCCCGGACCTCTCTTTTCCCGCCATGCTGATGCTTCAAGTATTTATACCTCTATAAGGGCAACAAAGGGGCAAAACCCCTCGATAGGCCCCCAGCCTTCCATTCATCCCCAGAACAGGGAAAGACTGAATGGTCGCCCGGGACTCTGCCCGGGGGCGGGCGGTCCCCCTACCCCTGACGGTCACCGACACGAAGGGCCCTTTCCCTTTTAGGCCCCCGGGGGGAGGCCCCGTGAATAGCCGTTGGCCAAAGTGGGACACTCTTCTTACCCCGGATGGCGGGGCGCCAACTCCTTGCCCCTACCCCCCGGACAGCGAAACACTTCCTGCACTCTCCCCCCTTCGGGATACGGGCTCGGGGTTAATTTCCCCCCCCGGTGAATTTTCCTGAATTCGCAAAACTTGAAGACCCCAAAGGAAAAGGGGCTCTCAAAAAACAGCAACTTCCCTTTTAAATTTTTAAAACTCGGAACATTCGGCCGACTCAAATTTCACTCTTGCTCTATGGACCCCGGGGGAACAGTGTGCCCGAAGAGAAAGATGTGTAAGGGGGGATTCCCAGTCATAGTTATACTTTCTGTGCACGCCCCAAAAATTTAAAGGGGGGTTAAGCCCTGATTAAGTCCCAAATTTTGTCTAAAGTCTTCCTTAACATTAATATTTAATTTCGTTACAAATCCTTTTAAAAGCCCTTTTGTTTTTCTATTTTCTGAAGGGAATTTAAAACGGTTTTTTCATTTGGTTTAAAGGTGCTTGCAGGGTTTAGTCAAAAAAACTCTGAAGGTGTAAAAAAAATGAAATCTATACATGACCTCACCCAAAAGGATCAGGGGGATTTAAGTGATCAGCATACGACACTCCACACCCCGTTGATGCACAAAACACGCAAAGTTTAACTGGTTTTGAAAAAACTGGGATCGGTTTACTAAACCACACTTTTGGGTGGGTCCCTTTTTAAAAAGGAGGGTTAAGATAGCTCTTCAAAAGGGATACTAACCTTTACTTTAAAGGTGTCAGACTGAGTCACAGAAATTCAAAAGTACAGTTGGGTTTTGTTTTTAAGATTGTAGTGCGGCCCCCAAAAAAACATTTTTCTTTTGTATATTTAAAAGCGCTATTTTTATTTCGTTTAAAAAATTTTTTGTAACAAAACAAATTTGCCGTCCCTTTGTTTTTAGAAAAATTTCTATTGTTTAAAAAATTTCGGGGGCCCAAAAAGGGGTTTCCCCTTCATGAAAATTTTACAAAGTCGTTTATGGTTTAATATAACCCAATCCAAGGGGAATAATCAGAAATTTTTAAAAAAATTTAAAAATGCAGGAAAATTATTTTTGCCCGTTAACAATTCCCGTGGTTTTTAGGGTTTTGTCATAAAAAAGCAATGAGTTTAAATTCGCATTTCTCTCAAAATTAAAAAATTGCAAATCTAAAAACAATGTTGCCTTCAAACCTGAAAAAGAAGAAGTAGGTTTTCTAATTTTTATAGGAGTAGCTAAAAAGTTAGGCTTTTTCAAAATACCCAACGGGCCTACTCATAGTTTTAGTGTTACCCGGGCAAAAAAAACTTATGAGGGAGAAAAATTTCCCCTTTGATCTTGATTTTTTTCATTACTTTTTGTTCATTTTGGGCGAGCTGGGGCACTGATTTAAAAATTTTATGATGGAAGGCCCCCAATGTTTTTTGAGCTCTTCCCCTCAGGGAAAACTGCATATTGCGATTATGAATTATACAATTCCCTAATTTTCAGTTTAAAAAGATTAGTTTGTGGGGGGGTCGGGATCATTTTAAAAAAAAAATTGCAGACAAAAAAGGGGGAAAATGTGAAATTTTGATAACCCGCACATTTTTTAGAAAAAATATAAAAACGTTGTTTAAAAAAAATAATTTTCGCGCGGGCCAGAAGAACAGGAGTTACCCTTAGCGCCTGTGAGGTGTATAACTTTAGAATTAAAAGACCTTGCAGACGTTACAGACTTTGAACAGAATGGTGAGATAGGCGCTTTGTATGGTTTTGAGTACACTAAAGATGGTGATTATAAACGCAAAGAGGTTGGCGACAACAAAAAGTTTCCTAAACTAGAGCAACTGCGTAATGTAGAAGCAAATAATGCTGGCCAGTATGAATATAAAATAGTTCGAAAACCTGACAGCAAATGGCACTTAGAACCATATTTAGAATGGGACATAAAATTTGAATTCATAAGCCCATTTACATTTTTTAGCCGTCAAAAAAGTTTCAGAAAAGCACTCAACTCTGGCCCTTTACATATAAGTCTTATGCCAGAGGACAATAGTCGGAAAGAGATTGAAATAACGCCGTATGGGAAAAAACAGTACATCCTCCACAGAAGAGAAACGGTTTTAAAGGAAGCTTCTACAAAATTACAGTTCATTCCACACAGGAAATTAGGAGACACGTTCACAATAATATTTGAAATTTCTGTCTTTAAAGATGTGGAGAGGGATGGGGTTGTGGGCGTTTGTGACGTCCTTATAAAAGGAATTAATATTAGCTGGCAAAACTTAGACGTTAAACGTCTTAAAGTTACCGTCGTCGTTCTTAACAACGGTGAGGATATTAAGCTCATAACAACAAGCAACAAAATCAGTGTTGACTTAAATAGAAACAATCTTACAGAACTGAATTGGATTAATCTTACACATTTAGGCCTTATAGGGTTTTATTATACTGAACAAGTTTTGACGGAGAGTATGATAAAAATAATAACAGGATTAAATTAAATTCTGATATAAAACTATGGAGCAGTTAAACTTTATGATAAAAAGCCTCATTGTTCATTGATTTGTGGACAGACTGATTGTGGAAAAACAATATTTGTCCTAGACCTATTACAAACAGTTTATCGCTATAATTTTGATTATATTGTGATTTTCTGTCCAACACTTGAATTTAACAAAGCATATCAGGATAGAAGGTTTATATGGACAGATGATGACGTATATTTACTTGATCCTAGCAATAAACTAAGTGAGTGGTTAGAACTCTTTTATAGACTGTTTAAAGGAACGCAGACACTATTTATTATAGATGACTGTTCGGCAGAAAAAGACATAGTTAAAAAAAGAAACACTTTGTCAAAACTAGCTTTCAGTGGAAGAAATGCTAGGATAAGTGTGTGGATTTTATGTCAAACATATAACTCAGTTTTAAAAGACTTTAGAAGACAGTTAAAGACTGTAGTTTTATTTCACATGAAAGAAAGAAACTCATTTGATGAATGTATGCTTGAAAATGATGTTATTGAAAATGATCAGGAAAAACGCAGGATTAAGCAAAAACTAAAATCTAAAAAGTTTAGTAAATTAGTATTGAAAACGGATAATCCTACACAGTATGTTTGTTTGTAAATAATCGTTATTTTTTTGTTTATTGAAAAAATGTGTGATGGATTATCATTTTTAATTCATTGTTGAAGTCTTACTTGGCAGAGAACTAATAAATGTATGTTTCTAGCTTTTTACTGCCCGAACTTGTTGAGGGCAGTAAAAAGCTAGAACATACATTTATTAGTTCTCTGAGTGTCTAAAGACAGCCCAACAATAGGCGATCCGGCCGAAAGCCATGTGGACTTACTCCTAATGTTTTCACCAACAGGGCTACCACATTACACATTGATACGCACAATGAGTAGACTAATGCAACATACTTCAAAACAAAGGCGCAAACAAGAATTCTGTAGAAAATGTTTAACAAGAATGCCATCCATTCCAGCCGCGCTTGAACATAAAAAAACATTGTAAAAGTTCTGTAGACTGTAAGACAGAACTAATTACGCCCCCACCTGGATCTAAAGTTAGTTTTAAGAACTGGAAACGACTGCAAACAAGTCCATACGTAGTTTACGCAGACTTCGAGTCGCTTATTGTTCCCTATGAAGGGCCAACCCCACAGAAACTTCCGAAAACTGTCCTAATGAGCAACCACCAAATCTGTTCATTTGCCTTCATTGTTGTCAGGTCGGATGGTGCCCATTCGGAACCAGAATTGTATAGAGGACCAGATGCTGCAAAATACTTCTTAAAACGCATGCAGCAATTGCGTAACGCCTGTTCTAATAATCTAAACTTATCTGAAATCATAATGGCACCCGAAGACCAAGAACAGTATAAATCAGCCACACATTGTTGGATTTGTGGGGCGGCCTTGGGTGCCGCTGGTTTAGGCCTCTCATCAGACGCAGCGAATCCGACAGTAAGAGACCATGATCACATTAGCGGAAAGTTCAGAGGAGCAGCGCACAGTAAATGCAATCTTCAACTAAAGTTTGATCCTAAGACATGGAAGCTGCCCATCTTCTTTCATAACTTGCGAGGTTACGACTCTCATCTTATAATGAAAGCAGTAGGCTGCGACACCAGTGACACCAGCAACTCCAGCGACTCCAACGCCTTCAGGATAACATGCATTGCACAGTCATCAGAAAAGTACATGTGTTTCACTTTAAATAACATGTCTTTTGTGACTCTATGCAGCACATGATGGGTTCATTAGAGTCACTGGCTATGTCCTTAAAGTCCTGCCCAATAATGGAAGAATATTTTGACCCAACTCTTGTTAGAAAGGGCGTTTACCCTTATGAATACATGAACAGTTGGGAAAGGTTTGACGAAGATACACTTCCGCCTAAAGAAGCGTTCTTTTCTAGTCTTAGAGGAAAGGCCATTAGTGATTCTGATTACCAGCATGCTCAAGAAGCGTGGCAGAAGTTAGAGTGTAAAACAATGGGAGACTATCATGATGCATACTTAATGGCCGATACATGTTTGTTGGCGGACGTCTTTGAAAATTACAGAAAGACCTGCATGAAACATTATAGCCTGGATCCCGCGCATTACATTTCTGCGCCCGGGATGAGTTGGGATGCTTTCTTAAAGTTTACTGGAGTACAGATTGATTTATTGTCAAATTTACCAATGATTCAGATGATAGAAAACGGATTGTGTGGAGGAATTAGTATGGCGTCGCATCATTACTGTAAAGCAAACAACAAATACCTAGATGATTATGATCCAGTAAAAGGTCTAACTATCTCATGTATTTAGATGCAAACAATCTGTATGGTTGGGCTATGGCGCAATCCCTTCCATTACGCAACTTTAAAATGTACATGGCGGCGGTACGAATAATATTCAAAAGGCATTAAAGTGGTTGAACAGTTTAACGCCCGATCGACAGCGCGGTTTCATTCTAGAAGTTGACTTAGAATATCCTCAGGAACTCCATGACCTACATAATGACTATCCATTAGCAGCAGAAAGTCTAAAGATGGCAAAAACAGAACCGCCTAAACTTGTGCCTAATCTTCGAGACAAAAAAAAATTATGTCTGCCATTACAGACTTCTACAATTTTATTTAAGACATGGTTTGAAGTTGACAGCTGTTCATCGTATAATTGCTTTTGATCAAGAACGGTTCATGAAACCATACATCATGAAGAACACTGATCTTAGAACTAAATCCACAGATGCTTCAGAAAAAGACTTTTTCAAGCTGATGAACAACAGCTGTTTCGGAAAGACTATGGAAAATCCACACAAGCGTAAAGATGTCAGATTGGTCACCAGAGAGAACGAAGCAATTAAGCTGACTTCAAAACCTAATTATCAGGACTTCAGAAGATTTCATGATCAGCTTTTTGGCATAATGATGAAAAAAAAGAAAGTCAAATTGGACAAACCGTTTTTATTGGGTTTACCGTTTTAGAATTATCAAAGCTTTTGATGTTAGAATTTCTTTATGACTACTTTAAGCCCTCGTATCCAGAGTCCAGAGTACTTTACACAGATACAGATAGTTTTGTTATAGATATCCCTACTGAAGACATCTATAAAGACATGGAATTAGAAGTAGCTAAAGGGCATGCAGGATGGTACGACACATCTGATTATCCTAAAGATTCGCCTTTGCATTCAACGTTAACAAGAAGGTTTTAGGAAAGATGAAGGATGATTATCTGGAGGGGTGATTAAGGAGTTTGTTGGTTTAAGGTCGAAAATGTACAGTCTTTCGAGCAGGAGAAAACCATTAAGAAAGCAAAGGGAATATCTCGCAGTGTTGTGCAGTCAAACATATCGCATGACAACTACAAAGAAGCATTGTTCAATAAACATACTTTTCATCATGACAACGTAAAACTACGATCTAATCTACATGAGATCAACACAACTGTTGTAACAAGAAGTCATTAGATAGAACAAACACTAAACGAGTATTTGTTAATCAGTTTTCATATGCGATTGGGCACTGGAGAACGGCATAATTATATATCTTCTTCACCGAAGAGTTTATATTCGGGTTCATATTTTTCCTGAAATTTATCTAGAAAATCAATCTATCATCTCCAATTCATTCAAATTTTTTCTCATGTTTGCTTGATGTGCTCGAATTTTTTTTATTATTTCAAGATATTCTTTTCCCCATTTTGATAGTCAAAATTTGGGATTTTGGGCTGTAAGTGATTGGATGCAGTGCCATGTGCCGATGAATCCTCGTAATTGTTTCTTTAACCCCTTCCTGCCTGGAACGTGTAACGCACGTCCAGAAAGCCGCAGAAAACAGAAAACGCTACGCCCCGAAACGTGAGTGTCACGTCCTAACTTCGTAACAGAAAGCAGAAAAATCTACTTGGGAGACGACCCTCTAAAATGTTCTCACCTCTTCTACTTGGTGTCAAGGAACAGCCCCTTTCCCTTCTCGCGAGCAGCCAGCTGACCACATGTTATGCAAATTGCGAGTGGAGGTCACAGCTGATAAGCATAGTCAAGATGGCAGCTCAACCTAGCACTTCGTCGACGCGTACCGTTCCAAGCGTCACACTGCCCTGATATTTTAGATGACGTTTATAAAGTATCAAGAGAGTGATGAAGAAGACTTTGAGGATCGGATCCTGATACTAGCGATGAGGAGACGGATGGGAAATCAGCACTATCCACTTTTATCGGAGATACATTGCTGGTGATGACGTGGCTTCACTGTTCTGTACACAACACTATCAGTAAAGAAAGCGCCGTCAAGTGGGCGACGAAGCGGAAATTGCGAACGCGTGCCGTGAGAACGAACACTGCACCCCCTCCTTTCTTGACGAACGGGGTGGTGGACATGGTACGGGTTCAGAACGACGGTGAAGGTCCCGTGGAAGCGGCCGGGGGCGTGGCATGGGGCGTGGTCAGCAACGGCTGATCAAAGAATGGCAGTTGTTTTGACTGGGAATTCTGGTCTGCAAGTCAACTGTGCCAATTTTCAGCTGTACAAAGTTCCAGTCTTCAGTTCCTTCATGACCAGACACTGGTTTCAGCAAGTAGCTCTTTTTTCTTTTGTTGTTTGTTTTGTTTTGTTTTTGTTTTTACTACATGATTCTTCATTCCTTGACTATTCATTTTCTGTATTTCTCTTCTTTGCCCCATTTCCTACTGAAACTACAATTATGGCAAACAATGACTGTATGGATAGGTAGGACTGTGTGTGTGTGAGGTGTGTGTGTGTGTGTGTGTGTGTGTGTGTGTGTGTGTGTGTGTGTGTGTGTGTGTGAGAGAGAGTGTGTGTGTGTGTGTGTGTGTGTGGTGTGTGTGTGTGTGTGTGTGTGTGCACGCACGCACTGCGCCTAAGCATTATTTTATTTCTGTATGCAAGTTTCCATATAAGTTTGTTTCATTTTGTATAATACAGAAGCACTCATCCACAGCAGTTTTTTTGTTTTGTATCATTGTGGTGTTTTTACATTCATGTGTGTGTGATACTGTTAGTGTGTGTTTGTGCATATGTGTAATGTGTGTGTGTGTGTGTGTGTGTTGTGTGTGTGTGTGTGTGTGTGTGTGGAAGCTGTTTGTGTGTATGCATGTGTTGTGTGTGTGTGTGTGTGTGTGTGTGTGTGTGTGTGTGTGTGTGTGTGTGTGTGCTCAACTGTGGGTCTGCTTACTCTGTGTGTGTGTGTGTGTGTGTGTGTGGTGTATGTGTGTGTGTGTGTGTGTGTGTGTGTGTGTGTGTGTGTGTGTGTGTGTGTGTGTGGAAACTGTATGTATGCGTGTGTGTGTGTGTGTGTGTGTGTGTGTGTGTGTGTGTGTGTGTGTGTGTGTGTGTGTGCTATCACATGTTATTAGTGTGAACCATCATCATAACAAACAAAACCAATATAGAATGATGTGAAATTGTAGACAAGAGTATAAGTAAGTAATCCACACAAAAATCTAACAAATAACTCAACAAATGGGTGAATAATGTAATGTTAGTGAACATACCGTGAAAAGCATGATTATGCCCCTTCTTACCCAACAAATAGTACCCCCAATTATGAGCAGATTGTCATCAAGAACAACATTCCTTGGGATTTATATGACTGTCATGTGTTAGTGCTGATGTTGAACAATTAGTCACATCACTTTTTCATTGTTTACACTGATTTTATATGGTGCAATTTGTTTATGTATACCTGAAAACTGTTCTTTTTGTAAAACCACCAATATATGTATCCCTGTCCATCCCCTAATGGCTCACAAAACTACATTATTGTTATATAGCATCAAAGTTTGTAGTATAAGGAAAGAGAAGCCATAAAATCTAAGTCATATGTAAAGAAATACATAAGCAGTAATTGAGGTACTGAGCCTACCCCAAATAGTAAAATTATGCCCCTTTCTAGGAGAATTTGGGTACCCCCAGTAACAGACAGATTGTTACACAGAGGGAGATTTATTGACAACAATATGAATCCCAGGTGTTTGTAATGTTGTTGAGCTAACACCAAAAGGTATTTTGTTGTGTTTAGTGGGTTTTTTATGTGCTCAATTTTCTAAAACTCTCACATTGAAACCAAAACAAAAACTGTTTTATCACATGTTATTAGTGTGAACCATCATCATAACCAACAAAACCAATATTGAATGATGTTAAAATTGTAGACAGGGTATAAGTAAGTAATCCACAAAAAAATCTAACAAATAACTCAACAAATAAAATAAGTAATGTACAGTTAGTGATACATACGCGAAAAGCATGATTATGCCCCTTTTTACCTAAAAAATATAGTACCCCCAATTATGAGCAGATTATCAATCAAGAACAACATTCCTTGGGATTTATATGACTTTCATGTGTTAGTGCTGATATTCAATAAGTAGTAAGACCACTTTTTCAGTGTTTTGACTCATTCTGTTTGGCGCAATGTGTTTGTGTACACTCGAAAACTGTTATTTTTGGTACAATTTTTATAATTATGTCAATTTCTGCTATACTAATTATCAACATAATCAAGCCATTTTGATAGAACATTGTAGACAAATGCATAACAACAAAACATGCAAAACATCAAAGAGATCTGTCAAGAAATAAGTGAGCAGTAACCATTTCATTGAACCTACCCCAAAAAGCTCAATTTTACCACGGCAGACAGATTTTCAAATGTGCTATTATACTGTGGCAGTGAAGGGGTTAACAGCAGAATACGTATCATATGATTCTCGTATTAATTCCTTAATAGCAGAACAAGCATCATATAATTCTCGTATCAATTCCAAGGTCTCTTCCTTTATCATTCTTGTTTCGTTCTGTGCTTCCTTCTGAGCTTCCTTCTGAGCTTCCATTTTAGACTCAAATATATTTATGTAAATTAAAAATTAATTAAGCAACTGGAACTGTGTCTGGTGGATTATCTGCAGTTCTTCCTTCACAAAAGATCTTTGAGGAGCTGGTTGTTTTGTTGTGTCAGTTTCTCGCAAATAATACACGGGCGGATTCATTTTTACAATTCTTTTTATTTCATATGGATCAACACTCCAAACTGGATCTGTTGCCCTGATGCGAGTGTCCCCTTCTGCTTCCCCCGGTAAATAAAGGTACCTTACTTTTAAACCAAACGGTAATAGTTTGCTGGTTGTACTGGAGTCTTCAGCAACAACATTTATTGTTTTTCTTTTGATTGCTTGTACTGGTTTTAGCCCTTTAAATTCTTCATTATTCATTGCGCGCAAAACTGAGGGCAGTCTTCTAACCATTCTGTGTTGCGAGAATTGTCAATCAGCTCTCTGTGATACTGGTAGGAAAAAAGTCTTTCAGATAACTGTTTGTTAAAGTTTTCAACTAAAGCCTGTGATCTGTGAACTCCTGGAATGCCTCTTTTAATGGTAACTTTATGTTTTAACAATAATTGATTCACTTGGCCTTTAAATTCTTTTCCATCATCGACTTGAATCATGCGAGGATAAGTTAGCGGGCCTCGTTGGTATATTAGTTGTATGGCAACAGCAACAGCAGAAGCACTCTTTTGTGTTAACGGTTCCGCATCTTTATATCTTGAAGCTATGTCAATGACTGTGAGCGCGTACTTAAATCTTTTTCGTCTAATCGTATCAGGGGTAAATATAGAAGGTCCATTTGATGGGTGTCGTTCGGTATTGTGTTCACAAAGTGTGGTCTCTGTATTCGTCTAGGTGCAGGTAAATAAATTTGCCAAATCGCTTGTTTAGATAACCATTCCTTTGCTGTTTGTTCACTGACTCCCGCTGCTTGGCTTAGCATTTTTATTGCCGTGATTCCCTTCCAATATCCTTTTGGCGAATAATAGATTTTGTTCATTTTTATTCAGACAATATTATGCGAAACAAAATACAAAACGGTCATGCCAAAGACAAAAACAGTTTTCTTGCATCTTTTGTTTTTCGATGGTTTGAAAAAAGTCATAATTTTTGGTGGGGGCAAGTCTCGATTGGTTTGCCTTTTTCAAGTAATATCTTTTTTTTGGGGTCAACTTTTTAAATGTGAACTGCATGTCCCTGTTTTTCATTTTATTAATAAAATCTAACTCTAAATTCTCTGTTTTCATTTTTTCTTGTGCTGTCAGTTGCTCCAAGCTTTGTTATGCTTTTTCTTCACCGTCATCCCCGCATTTACTAAATGCGAATTAATTTCCCGCTAAAAGCAGCGCATTAACCACAGCGCCGCCTATCATCATTACATGAAGCCATTTTAAAAATGTATTTTTTTTTTTTGGGCATTTTAAACTGTCGGAATTTTTTCCCTTGCTAACTAAAAATCTTTCGTAGCGAACGAAGCTGCAAACAGCAATTATTTTTTGCTGAATCCTAAAAGTCTATTTTGCCAAGATCGCCAGTTTTTTTTTTAACAGCTTTTTACCAAGCTTTGTGTATCCACACTCGGGCCCCTCCAATAACAGCAGAAGGGTAACAAGGTTGGTAAATTTTTTTTCGGGCTCTTTTTTAAAAAAAAATAATTATAATTAATAAAAAACATGAAGGGCGATGATCTACACAGACCCTAAACCCTTTCCAACAATTTTTTACAATATCAATTTGTCCCCAGCTATTAGCCCAAAAAAGGGAAAGACGATTCGGCAGCATGGGAAAAACAAAACAGTTCCTGGGAAAATAAAATTCACATAGAACAATCAACAATGTCGCCGAAAGACATTGAAAGTATCATAACGGGTATAAGCGCAACTAGTTCAAGAATGGTAAAAAGTGTAGGACAAAGGGTTCTTAGTTTATCCTAACAGTAAGAAATTTGCCCTATTTTCTGAAAAAGACTTTATGATGATTTAACGCGGATCCAGTTTTAACAAAGTCATTAGAGCCCCTCTAGGATTATCTGTATTACAGTTTTGAACATTATTGTCCCCGCTAATCATGGGTTTAATTACTTTAACAATAGATTTTTTTTCCCCTAAAAATGACCGGCCAAAAAATCAGCAGAATCAAAAACAGAATCAGGTGAAAAGTGACCATAAAAAGCCTGGGGGGGTTGCGCAGGGAAAAAAAAAGCAAGTGGAACAAACAAAAAAATTTCAGTTTCGATCACAGATTATTGCCGCTAAACATGGGATTAAATACTTTTTTAAACATATAGATTTTTTTTTTTTCTTAAAAAAGGCCGACCGAAAATCACAAACAGAAAACATTAAATCCGTGTAGAAAGTAACAAATAAAAACATCCTGGCGTGTTGGGAGCAGGAAAACCAAATTTCAGTTGGGGAAAAAAAAAAAGAAAAAATTACAGTACAACACGAATGAAAAAGTGCCAAAGCCGCAGCCCGTTGTTTCAATGCCAGCTATAAAAACGCCCAAAAAATTGTTCAAAACCTACAACAACAGGTTGCCTACACCACCAAAGTCTTCAATTTTTTTAAAGCAATTGTCATTTTTTTTGGGGCATTGCGTTGGGGGTGGGTTTTTACGGTTATAAAATTAAAAAACAAAGACAGCAAACCCCCAAAACACCAAAAAATCTCTGCCCTAAATACAGAACCAACACAAAAGCATGCTAAAACCCCCCAACAACAAAGTTCATTTTTTCCATTTCAGATGCAATAATATTTTTAAAAATTTAATTTTTTAAAAAAATTTGTTTTTTTTTGATAAAAATAGATTAGGCGGGTTATTATTTGTTTAAAAAGATGGAGTCAAAAAAAAAGACATGGAGTCATAAAAGACATTTCCATAGACCCAAATTTTAATCAAGTGGTTGCTTTCGATGTAAAACTTCATTTAAAACTATGCAAACCGTCCGCGCCAAAGGACCTGAAAGACTCCTCAACGTGACGCGTTTTTTGAGGCTGGTGACTATATTAGACACTACTATTAAAAACAAAAACATAGATTGTATTGTTTTTTCTGATAATTATAAGATAACTTAAATAAGAAATTTTTCTGTACTAAAGGGGACTTAATTTAAGAACTTGCGTGACTTGACAAAAAAATTGAAGTTACTTGGGGATGACTTGAGTAAGAACTTAGAAATGCTTGAGTAAGACTTGAGGATACTTGAGTAAAACTAGAAGTGACTTGAGTAAGAACTTAGAATGACGTGAGTAAGAAAATAGAATGACTTATAAGAAAAAATTAGAATGACTTTAGTAAGAATTGAGGGTGGCTTAGTAAGAACTTAGAAGTGACTTTTTAGTGTTGCATGCGAGCATATTCTTTACTGCTAGCGAAATGATTAGCTTTGCTCGGGGCACGCGATCCCCGCCCCGCGGAGGTTGCAATCACTAATTACACGACCGCTATACCTGTTTTCCCCCGGCACACTGATACCCTTGCCCCAAACCACAAACCCCGTAATTATTTTGCACAGGCCTCGACCAATCTTACATAAATTAAAGGGGGACAACATAAATTCGGCTTTGGTGTAACACCAGCGATTTAAACTTTCCCGTCACGAAAGGTTTTCGAACAGGGGGGTGTAAAAATGCTCTGACCGTGACAAATTTAAGAAGAGCACAGGGAAAAGGGATCTGTATTCAATAGGGTGCGGTTTTGGGAAGTGGTAATTTTACAAAATTTAAAAAAAATGACGGAGTGCTTTGTTACCAGTAAAATTTAAACCCTTGCAGCAGGGGGTAGTCAAAAAATGGGAAAAGAAACTGCTACGCCCGCCCACAGCCTTCAAAATTCCAAGTGAAGATTAATCCTTTCATTCATCGTGTTTTTTAAATTATTTAGCAACTGTTGCAAATTTCCAGACAGTTTCAAAAACAAAACTAAGAGCAAGGATACATAAAAAACAAACTGAATTAGGAAAAATGAAAACAAAATAGAAGGAAGATAAAAGAAAGACTACGTTTGCAAACTGAACTCTTAACAACTGTTGAAATGGAAATTGATGAAGTAGAAAAGGAAGTCAAGGAGTTGAAAGCAACTTAAAACAAGTGCAGGGAGGTGATTCATCTGACGAGTAGGTGACATATAAAAAAGGCATTGACACTGTAGCAGAGGATTCACAAGACATTTAAGGTAAGTTTATTATTTTTATTTGTAGTTGTTTTAAAATTATAGCATGTAAAAAATGATTGTTTTTGTGACCTGTTTTTCACTTCCCACATGTTTGTTTGTAAATAATCGTTATTTTTTTGGTCATTGAAGGAGAATGTGTGATGGATTATCATTTTTAATTCATTGTTGAAGTCTTACTTGGCAGAGAACTAATAAATGTATGTTTCTAGCTTTTTACTGCCCGAACTTGTTGAGGGCAGTAAAAAGCTAGAACATACATTTATTAGTTCTCTCACTCTGATAGGCACCAAATTTGTTTTCTCAGACCATGTGTATACATTAACAGTTTATTGGTTTGTTTTGTTCTTCAAACTGATCAATTTTGTCCACGCTAACAGGAAAGGATATTCCACTAAAGTTAAGATCATTGATGTAAGGTTCATAGTTAGCCACTCTCTCTGCGTTTTTGCGGACGTGATGCAGCCTTGCAAGAACACACCACATAAAACATTTGTTGTCTGAATTCTTTATGTTTAGAACTGCTCTTTTCGCGACTAATGCTGGAGGTAGTGGAAAGTAAGACCTGCCTACAATCGGCTCATACTTAGCCTGTTTTAATCTGATCTCTAGGACTTCGCCCTCTGCCCAACCAGAGCCTCTCATTTAGCTTCTTCAGCGGCCACATCAAACTGTGCAAGCAGTTGGTCTGCCCAACCAGGCGTTAAGTCATTATGAGAAAGAATAACCTGTTGTTTAGTTGAGACCCAGACTTCTAGATTTTCTTCATTTATTGTTATATAGTCGATTAAAAAGCTAACATTACTTTAACTGGCGGGTCTATTGTTAGTTTACCTGGAACTTGAGAAATAGCATGAGCAACACTTGCCTGTACGTTTGTTGGATCAATGACTTCTAGATTAATATCATTTAAAGCTTTTGACAAACGCTCTCCCTTAAGCATTCCTTCAAACAATTCGTCCGGTCCTTCATATATCTTATCCATGTTGAGTTTCTTTTCTAACTCAAAATATTTATTTAAATTAAAAAAAATAATTAATCAGAATCAATATCAACGGTCTTTTTGTGCTTGGACTCATAAACTAAAGTATAAACGCCCTTTGATGTTGTTAATGTGAGCTGTTTAGAACAGAGTTTAATGTCTCGTTTACTTTTTTTAAACATTCCTTTTTTATCTGCTCGGTGTCTGGCTGCTGAGAAAAACTTGCCCTCGCCTTTTTTTGAAGATCAAACTTTTGTCTTTTATAGTCATCAAAATCGGCCTGTAAACGCCTAAATTCTTCATCCGTGATGTTTGAGTCAACTAGCGCTTTATTTATTGTCAGTTTGAACGAACTAAGTTTAGCTGTTATTAGTTGAACCATAGCTGTGTGCTTTTGGAGTTTAGTTTTTAATTTTTTGCCAGCAGCACTACAGCTAATGAACACAGGCCAAGAGCTAAAGACAAACCGCCTAGAGGTAAAGCCGCGGGCGCACCTACGCCTGTTGCTAAGAGGCCTACACTCGTTCCTGCTGATGCAGCACTAATAGTCGATGCTCCAGTATTAACATATGTAACAGCATTAAAGGCAGCAGAATACCTTCGTTTGGTTTTGCTGTATTTTGAAAGGTCTTGCTCTAGTTTTTGTTTGCATTTGCGTAATGTTTGTTAATCTGAAGGTTTTTATGTCGGGGGTTTCTACTATCCCTTCGTTTGGCGACTCTGGTGCTGTAAGCACATTTGGATAAACCTGAACAGACATGCTTTTTTTAAAAAATAAAAAATAATTTAGTATTGTATATCTTTTAATCTGTTATCTTGAATATTCAGCTGCGCATCATATATTAAAAACAAATGTACATTAACTGGTTTATCGCCATCTTTTTCTTTATCAGTTTGAATGTTTATTCCGTCTTTAACAGTTCTCCCACTTCCATGCAACTGATTATCCTCTGTTGACCTTAGGTCAATCCATAAACCGTATTTTGTTGTTAAATAATCATCAAGTCTAACACTGTGAAGGTGTAGATCTTTAGACACAAGGTCTACTGTTGGATTTCTAAACCTCCCGCCTCCAAACAATTTTCTTATTTCATCAAAATGCTGATAAGGTTTAAGCCCGCTAGCGTAGATTTGGTTAGGACTACCCTCAATCGAACATTGTACTTTCGTTATTTTAGGATTAATAAACTTTTCACTTCCTCTTTTGAACGGTTCTTCATCTTCACACAGCAATAAAATACCTTTAAGCGATCTTGCTGTGGCACTAAAACTAAAATTCCATTTATAGTGTCTGCCCTGCTTCTAGGATATGTTGTATGATGAATCACTCTTTCGTAATATATTGCTAATTTTGACTGATATTGTTGCTCAATCAGCCTTGCTAAATTAGGGTTGCTAACAACGTCAAACTCTAACGAGATGTCAGAAATGCTGTACGTTGCTCCGGTGTCTGTTGATTTGATAACACGTTTGTATTCATTAAAAGTTAGTTCATATGACAATCTGTCTTTTAATGCTCCTTGAAAGTATGTCGCATGCGCTTTTAACAACTCAAAATCTAAGGGAATGGAAAAGCGATTTCCATACGCAAAATTTACCGCTACATACTTTTTGCCGTCTTTAACATCTGCGGCGCCTATTCTATGTTTTAGTGCTTCTTCATTTTCGATTCCTTGAAACGCAAAGTCAGCCCTTTCATTCGCGGTTAGCCATAGATCAGAATAGGTTAAAAATATGTCTGCATTGTGTAAAGAAATATTTCTTGCCCCTCAAGTTTTATAGAAATTTTCTTAACAATTGCCCGTCCCAAATTCTGCACAACTGTCCTGTTTGTGTCTGTTGCTGATTCGAGTTCTATTTTGAAAGTAAGTTGCCTGGCACAATCACTTCATCTGCTCCTAGGTCTGGAAATTGACAGTAAGAATTTGATCTGCATCAATAGTAGATGGATTATTTGGAACAGTAATATTCCGTTTATTTCCCTTCACGCCAAAGGGCTCTTTCAGTCTTCTATGCGGGTCAAGAATTAAACTATATGCTTGTGACATTTTTATAAAACAAAATAAAAAGTTTATTATTTAAGAAACATGGCAGGAATTGAAGGCGAAGAAGATTATGATGTTTTTGATCCTGGAGACGACATGAGTGAAATGACTCCTTTGATACAGCATTGCTCAACGCTCTCAATGCAGCGTGAATTAACAGAAAGTACGGCCGGAGCATTTTACAAAAGTTAGGCCTAGAACCTCCCCAATTTATAGACCCTGATTTTGAAGTAAAAGATGGTGGCCATTTGTATGTGAAAAACGATCAAGGAGAACCTGTTCAGCTTACAACTAAACGAGACCCATCAAAGTTTTATGCCATAGGTACAATTAGGCAAAGACTCCCTGCGAGCATACAAAATCGCCTTGGCATTGCTAAACCAAAATTAGATAGGGAGGCAGTTGCTAAACTTCAAAACACACTACAAGAACTCCCAACAGATAGCCAAATACAAAACATGGAACTTAAAGATTTAAGTCAAACAGCGGACAAAATAATGCAAGCAGAAACCAGTTTTTTCAGAAGAAACAGCATTAAAAACTATCCTCGACCCGCCGATACCTGAGCAAGACCTAGTGGCCTTTGATCATTCTTTGAGAACCATCAGAGACGAATTAAAAAAAAAAGCCAGCAAAAGTGGCTGAACTAGATGAGCGTATAAAAAAAGAAGAAGAAAAACTCGCTGATGCTGATGACGCCAACTTAGGACTTGATGTTAAAGAAGAAATAACCCAAAGAATAAAAGAACTTAAAATACAAAAATCAGCAATACTAAAAGAGTTGTCTACTTACCAAGAACAATTACGATCTCAAGCGACCAGAATAAGAGAAACTATCCAAAAAAATTTATATGAAGACACAACACTAGCAGAACGAATACGAACACTGTTTAGAGAGCAAGGAGTCACATTAGTAAGCGTTTATAACGGCCTTAGGTTTTGCAATAAGTACACTGGTGATGGCTATTACGGGCGGTGGTAGTGCCGGGCCAGTGCCTCCACCACCATCGCCTCCATCACCGCCTGATAAATCATGGTAAAAAAACAGCTTGATCATCTTGCGGGTTTATTAAAAAAATTAGCCAGTAAAGCTATAGACGCTTTACCCGAGTATATTAGGGGGTGTTGTTAGCTGGCTTTTGTCTACTGCAAGCAAAGTAGTTGGCTTTATGGCCGAGTACTTATGGACATTAGTTGTCTTAATAGTCGGGTTAATTTTTAGTAAGATAAAGACCAAGTAATCCTAGGCCAGTTAATCCAAGAACAAGCGCTGTCTTTTCATATTCATGGTCATTTTTTTTTTTTACTTCTTCAACGGCCTCTGGGCTTTGGACCACGGGGATTGGATGACTTATTCTTGGGGGGTCATCTTGTTTGTTTACTGCTTGCAATATTACAGGCTCAGAATTATTTCTTTTTTTCCGACTTTCTGTTCATTGCCTGCCACAAGGATTTCATTATTGTAGTTTATTATTGTTCCTATCTGGAGTCTGAGGTCAGAAGGCAGCATGTATAAACCAGTACCAACAGCAAAGTCTACTTTCGATCTTGCGTATTGTAAAACATTTTGGTATCTTTTAATACTTGAAGGTAAATCAACTGTAGAATTAATGGCGTCCTCTAAATTTGCTAAGTATTGTTTTTGTGCGTCAAAGCCAGTAGAAGGATCTGTTATGCTCGATCTCGTTTGTGCTTGCGAACCTAGCAAACACCAAACGTAAGTACGAACAGAGTCGTTTATTCGTTCTATTCCTGCTTTAGTTAGGCCCTTAGAAGCGTCTAAGATAAATGTTGTCCATGCTGTTTTATGCTCTTGCTCTATGGACCCGAGGTGAACACCTGTGCCTGAAGCGAAAGATGTGTAAAGGAGGATTCCAGTCATATTTATACTTTCTGTGCACGCCCCAAAAATAAGGGGTGCCTAAACCATGATTAAGATCCGACTTTTGTCTAAAGTCTGTCTTAGCCTTAATATTAAATTCGTTACAGATCCTTTCAAAAGCCTTCATGTCTATTCTGTTGCTGAATGGATTAAACGGTTTGTCATTTGGTAATGGAGCTTGCAGTTCAGTCAAAATACGTCTGAAGGTGTAATAAAAAATGAAACCTATACACTGACCTCACCAAAGGATCAGGATGATTTAAGTGATCAGCATACGCCACTCCACACCCAGTTGATGCACAAAACACAGCAAAGTTTAACTGGTTCTGATAAAACTGCATCGGATGACTGAACCACACTTTCGCGATGTAGTCTTTTTTAATAGGAGGGTTAAGATATCTGTTTAATGGAGTACTAACCTTTACTTGAAAGGTGTCAGACTGAGTCACAGAAATGTCAAGAGTATCGGTTGTTATATTTTTAAGATTGTAGTGCGGCCCAACAGAATATTTTGCATTAGTATATTTGAATGCACTCATTTTTATTTCGTTTAAAAAATGTTTGTAACAATAACAACTCAAGACCGTCCTTCGTTTTTAGAACATGCTATTGATAACGGGCGCGAACCAGAATGGTTGCACTTCATGAAATATTTTACAAAGTCGTATGGTTTAATATAAGTGAATCCAAGAATAATAATAAGGTTCTAAAGTTGACAAAACAGGGGCCAAAGTTAGCCAGTTAACAATACCTGATGGTTATTACGGGTTTTGCTCACTAAAAGAAGCATGAGTAACTTCAACATTACCCTCAAACTTAACAATGCAAATCTAAAAACAATGTTGACCTTCAAACCTGAAGAAGAAGCAGGTTACTATTTTGATAAAGAGCTAGCTAAAATGTTAGGATTTGCAGCTGACAATCATAGATTTAGAGTTACACCAAACAAAACTACTTATGAGGGAGAAAATCCGCTCGATCTTGCAATACATTCATTACTTTATGTTCATTTGGATGAGCTAAGCACTGATGAAAACTATTATGATGGAAGGCCCTCAACTGTTTTTAAGAGCTCTTCCATCAGGGAAAGCTGCATATTGTGATTATGAAATTATACAATTCCCTAATTTTACAGTTTAAAAGATTAGTTTGTGGAGGGTCGGATCATTTAATATAAAAATTGCAGACAAAACAGGGAAAGTCGTGAAATGTGATAACCTGCACATTTTTTGGAAATAAAATAATAAGTTGTACTAAAAAATGTCGCGGGGGCCAGACGAATCAGGAGTTACATTAGCGCCTGTGAGGTGTATAACTTTAGAATTAAAAGACCTTGCAGACGTTGCAGACTTTGAACAGAATGGTGAGATAGGCGCTTTGTATGGTTTTGAGTACACTAAAGATGGTGATTATAAACGCAAAGAGGATTGGCGACAACAAAAAGTTTCCTAAACTAGAGCAACTGCGCAATGTAGAAGCAAATAATGCCGGCCAGTATGAATATAAAATAGTTAGAAAACCTGACAGCAAATGGCACTTAGAACCATATTTAGAATGGGACATAAAATTTGAATTCATAAGCCCATTTACATTTTTTAGCCGACAAAAAAGTTTCAGAAAAGCATTCAACTCTGGTCCTTTACATGTAAGTCTTATGCCAGAGGACAATAGTCGGAAAGAGATTGAAATAACGCCGTATGGGAATAAACAGTACATCCTCCACAGAAGAGAAACGGTTTTTAAAGGAAGCTTCTACAAAATTACAGTTCTTTCCACAAATGAAATTAGGAGCCACGTTCACAATGATATTTGAAATTTCTGTCTTAAAAGATGAGAAGAGGGATGGGGTTGTGGGCGTTAGTGACGTCTTTTTAAAAGGAATTCTAATTAGCTGGCAAAACTTAGATGTTGAAAAACTTAATGTTACCGTCGTCATTCTTCACAATGGTGAGGATATTAAGGTCATAACAACAAGCAAAAAAATCAATATTAGTCTAAATAGAAACAATCTTACAGAACTGAATTGGATTAATCTTACACATTTAGGCCTTATAGGGTTTTATTATACTGGACAAGTTCTGACAGAGAGTATGATAAATATAATAACAGGATTAAATTAAATTAAATTCTGTTAAAAACTATGGAGCAGTTAAACTTATGCCAAAAGAGCCTCATTGTTCATTGATTTGTGGGCGGACTGGCTGTGGAAAAACAATATTTGTCCTAGACCTATTACAAACAGTTTATCGCTATAATTTTGATTATATTGTGATTTTCTGTCCAACACTTGAATTTAACAAAGCATATCATGATAGAAGGTTTATATGGACAGATGATGACATATATTTAGTTGATCCTAGCAATAAACTGAGTGAGTGTTTAGAATACTTTTATAGAGCGTTTAAAGGAACGCAGACACTATTTATTATAGATGACTGTTCGGCAGAAAGAGACATAGTTAAAAAGAGAAACACTTTGTCAAAACTAGCCTTCAGTGGAAGACATGCTGGAATAAGTGTGTGGATTTTATGTCAAAAATATAACTCAGTTTTAAAAGACTTTAGAGAACAGTTAAAGACTGTAGTTTTATTTCACATGAAAGAGACAGACGCATTTGATGCATGTATGCGTGAAAATGATGTTATTGAAAATGATCAGGAAAAACACAGGATTAAGCAAAAACTAAAATCTGAAAAGTTAAGTAAAGTAGTATTGAAAACGGATAATCCTACACAGTATGTTTGTTTGTAGGGTTTAC
>JAFLJL010000312.1:17500-23301 GCA_018398815.1 Conus ventricosus | reverse complement strand
TAGGAGAGAACAGTAAAACACGGATTCAAGGTCGGCCGCTCGAAACCGGTTAAGACCGGTTGAGAGCGGTTGAGCTTGAATCCGTGTTTTACTGTTCTCTAGTCGTTTCTCATGTCAGTCTGTCAATATCATTCAGTCGTTTCCCATGTCAGTCAGTTAATATCATTCAGTCGTTTCTCATGTCAGTCAGTCAATACCATTCAGTCGTTTCCCATGTCAGTCAGTTAATATCATTCAGTCGTTTCCCATGACATTCAGTCAATATCATTCACTTTCTACATTCAGTCGTTTCCCATGTCAGTCAGTTAATATCATTCAGTCGTTTCCCATGTCAGTCAGTCGATATCATCCAGTCGTTTCCCATGACATTCAGTCAATATCATTCACTTTCTACATTCAGTCGTTTCCCATGTCAGTCAGTCTATATCATTCACTTTTTTTCACTTTCGTTCTTTCGATTTTTAACGCAGGATGTATGCTGTGAGTAACGTGTTCTGTATATCAACGGTCAAACTGGCCTTCTTTTCTGGAAGTTGGTGATGGGAGTTGACGTGTGTGATGGAGTTGACGTGTGTGCCAGAGCACGGCGCCACGGGTGAATGCCTCCGTCCAGGACCTCTCAGAACATGGAGTCCCAACCGATGTTAACTCCCAGGGAAAAATCTCACCACCACATTACTACTGCCACCACCACCACCATTTCTACATCTCCTCCTCCTCCTCCTCCTCCTACTACTACTACTACTGCTGCTGCTGCTGCTGCTACTTCTACTGTTAGTCCTACTACATTTAAAGTAAACTAAACTAAGACATGACAAGTCGAACCTCCTTGTATGATGTACCTGCAGCAAAACGGAGAGACTGAAGAAGAGGTGGATTTGAACGGGGAGGAGTTTGGGATTGTTGTAAGCGGGTCCTGCTGCCGTCTTTCTGCAGATGGCAGACAGGGCATAGACCAGCCAGAAGCCCTGCCACACATACACCATGCCCCAGATGGACACGGCCCAGTCAGCGAAGGACACAGGCAGGACGTAGGCTGACTCAGTGGTGACATTTTCTCCCACGATGCTTGGAATGACTGAAACTGGAAAAAATGCGATCTCAATCAGTCAGTCACACACTTTCAGTCTTTTTTTTCTTTTCTTCCCTCCCTCAACCAGCATTATTATAGTAATGCCATTATTTTATTTCACTTACGACAATAATCATCATCCTATAGTACTGTTGGCTTTTCCAATAATACTGTTGACATGAGTTTCCCTTCCCTCTCTCTGCGCACATAGATATAGGAGGAAAAAATGAGCTTTCCCTCCCCTCCTTCCTTCATTTTTTTATCATGCCCCCCTCCCCCCATTATGATCACCACCTAGTGGTTCCGTTTGCTGCATATCCCAACACATTATTTCATGTATTTCACTTATGACAATGATCATCATCCAATAGTACTGTTGGCCTTTTCAATAATGCTGTCGGCATGAACACTTATGACAATGATCATCATCCAATGGCACTGTTGGCTTTTCCAATAATGCTGTCGGCATGAACACTTATGACAATGATCATCATCCAATGGCACTGTTGGCTTTTCCAATAATGCTGTCGGCATGAACACTTATGGCAATGATCATCATCCAATGGCACTGTTGGCCTTTCCAATAATGCTGTCGGCATGAACACTTATGGCAATGATCATCATCCAATGGCACTGTTGGCTTTTCCAATAATGCTGTCGGCATGAACACTTATGACAATGATCATCATCCAATGGCACTGTTGGCTTTTCCAATAATGCTGTCGGCATGAACACTTATGACAATGATCATCATCCAATGACACTGTTGGCTTTTCCAATAATACTGTTGGCGTGAGTTTCCCCTCCCTCCCCCCATTGCACAAATTTGTACATGCAGAGAGAGATGAGTTTTCCCTCCCCCTCCTCTCCTTCCCCCCTCTCGTCTCTCTCTCTCCCCACCTCCACAACGTGCCCCCTTTTCCACTTTACTTCCACCACCACCACCCCCCCCCCTAATCCTCCTTTCCAACCATCATGATCAACACTAAGACATCCCCACATATCACTGTTTTCTTTATGACCACCACCCATTAGTTCTGCTTGATGGTGTCCCCACCCCTTTTTTGTTTTTTGTTGTTGTGTGTGTGTGTGTGTGTGTGTGTGTGTGTGTGTGTGTGTGTGTGTGTAAGCGCGTGTGTGCGTGCGTGTGTGTGTGTGTGCGCGTGCGCGCATGTGTGTATATGTGTGTGTGTGTGTACATGCATGCATGCTGTGTGTGTGTGTGTGTGGGGGGGGGGGGGGTGCTTGCGTGTGAGTGAGTGAGTGAGTGTGTATATGTGTGTGTGTATGTGTGTGAGTGTGTGTGTATATGTGTGTGAGTGTGTGTACCTGTGTGTACATGCATGCATGCGTGTGTGTGGTGTGTGTGTGTGTGTGTGTGTGTGGTGGTGTGTGTGTTCAGTTCAGTGGTTTATTTAATGTCTTTTCATCGCCAGATGATATTAGACACTTTTATAAAAAAAAAAAAAAAAATTTAAAAAAAAATTAAATTAAATTTAAAAAAAACCCACACGCACACACACACACACCCGCACACACACCTCCACACTTGACTTATCACCTACATTAGTACTTTCAAACCCATATATGCATATTGACATGAGTGAAATACCCTAGCGGTACACAAAATTGTTGATCTTCATAAAAATTTTGCAACCTGTGACTGCGAAATAACCATGGCAATTTCAGCAACATATGAACCATATAAGACAGTATTAACATTTTCAAAGTTATTCATCTGAATACCTTTCTCCTCATAGAGTGGGGTCAACACTGAGCATTCAAACAAAAGATGATGCACAGAAATGTGTGTGTGTGTGTGTGTGTGTGTTGTGTGTGTGTAGTGTGTGTGTGGTGTGTGGTGTGTGTGTGTGTGTGTGTGTGTGTGTGTTGTGTTGTGTTGTTGTTGTTGTTGTTGTTGTAGTTGGTATGTCAACACTTACCCCATTGATCATTTTCATTCATTTCCTTTCCAACCAGTATTATTATACTATTATCCTGATACCAACGCTATCTCACTTCTCACAATTAGTCTCACCATGATCATCATTCATCCACAATGCTGTTTACCAACCCCCCCCCCCCAACACATGATACCCCATTTCTCATTGATCATTTCTTTTTTTTCCTTTTTTTTTTTTTTTAAATTGTCCAAACATACAATGACAAATAGCATACATAAATCAATACATTAATCCATAGTGGCACATATCCAACGCATACAAATGTACATGCATTTTTTCTTCTTTTTTTTTTTTGAACACGGGCACACATGCCGAATAAATTCTAATAACTGGCATTAATCGTGTGTACCCAGGCTGCGGACCAGATTAGATAGAGAAGAAAAAGAGTATACAGTACTTATTAACATAATACGCTCACATACACACACACTCACACACACGCACACCCTTGCGCATACCTTCATATGATACATAATATACCCCATTAGTTCCCTAGTATTTTGATATAAAGTGACCATTTTGTTAAGTATGTTGCATAATTCATCTCTAATAATGACATATATTTCTCCATCTTATGTCTATAGTCCAGCTCCTTCAAAAACATGTTTAGATTAGGTTTTGTCTTCTTAATTCTACATTTATATATGAAATATTTTCCCATTAAAATTATCAGGTCTAGCATATCGTCGGTTTTGTTTTTTCATCCGTACCAAATAATACAATCTCCACGTTAAGTGATAATCTTACACAGTGTGAACAGTTAACTTGCAGAACTCTTTCCAGGTCTTTCCAGAAAATACGGGTAAACTCACATTCCCACAGATAGTGGTTAATTGAGTCTTTCTTCGCTGATGCAGAAATTACATTTGTCGCTATCAATAATTTGCATACTTTTCAACACACTATTTGTTACCAGAATTCTGTGGCATATCTTAACTTGGAACCATTTCAGTTTTGTTTCTTTAATTGTCTTAATCCTTTTCAGCACCTCTACCCAATCAATTGGTATATTAAGACGTTGTTCCCACTTGATAAATGCACTAATGTTAAGAACTTCATTGGCTTCCACCATAATATCGTAATAACCACGTGATCCTGTATTAACACTACAAATTTTTTTGAAGTGCTAAAGTTTTATCATTACCAATGTTACTATCGAATTTCAATCTTCTCTTCTTTGTATAAGCTTTGATCGAACGCACGCAACTTATATGAGTTAGAAAATTGATATGAAAGCCCATTTTCTCCGACAGTTCATGGCAGCTTAGAAAATTACCATCCTCGTCGAGTAAATGTTTGACTAGAAATATGTTGTTCTGCATCTATTTCTTGTAAAAGAACGGTTTTTCTCCTACTTTGAACTTTTCATTACAAAAGATAGGTTCAGTGGCTAAATCTGTACTTTCAGTTAATTAACCTGTTTGCAGAATCTTTGATATGACTTAAAGACTCCTTTCCAAAATCTGTTTATAACACTGCTTTCAACAAATCTGTCAGGGCCATATGCGTCAATGATACCTATTTCGGGACATAATGAATGTTATAATTTTTTTCCACTTGTGGTCGTGCATATACACCTTCCGTATCCAGGCGATTTTTAAGGAGCTGATATATATTTTCAGGTCGGTATACCTATCCCTCCTTTTTTGTATATTATGTATTGAGTATTTTCTTTTGATTTTATCATTTTTATTATTCCAAACAAATTTGAAACACATTTTCTGTAATGAAGCGATCTGGGGATCAGGAGGATTCGGTAAGAGGATCCATAAGTACAACCAGTTTTGATAGTACTAATGATTTGAGCACAGCTACTCTACCTAATGGTGTTATTATTCTTTTTGACCATATTTTTGAACAGGTTTTGGACTTCTGCGAATTTGTATTTCATATTAATTTCCGTCATATCTGATAGACTATTCGTAAACCACAGTCCTAGAATTTTGAACTGCGAGGGGTTCCATTCCATTTTATAGTAGGGTAAATATGTTTTCGTGGAATTTTTCTCTGTACCTAACCAAACATTAAAGGTTTTTTCATAGTTCAATTTGAGTCCAGATATTGCTCAAATTCGTAAAGATTTCTAAATAGCTTTCATATGATTTCTTATCTCCTTCTAACGTAAAGGTGGTGTCGTCTGCAACTGATTTATTTTGAATTCTGTATTTTCTATCTTTATGCCTTTGAATATCGGGGTCTTGCCTTATCTTGGTCGCTAGTATTTCTACGCACAAAACAAATAAATATGGAGATATAGGGTCCCCTTGACGACAACCTCTTCCAAGTATAAAACTTGAAGACACTTTCCCATTTACTATCACGTAAGACTTTATATTATCGTAAAAAGATGCTATCCATCGTTGAATACCTTTTCCAAATCCGAATGCAGCCAGAATTTTACTCATGTATGACCAGTTAACTGAATCGAAAGCTTTTTCGAAGTCGACAGAAATTAATAACCCTCGTAAGCGATTCACTTCTAAATAATGTGTTAAATCGTATATTGTTCGTAAACTATCTCCTATGTATCTTCCTGGAACGAAACCCGTCTGTCCTCGTTTATGAGCTTTGGCAGAACATTTTTTATTCTGTTTGCAATACAGCCTGAAGCAATTTTGCACGTTACATTTAAAAGTGAGATAGGTCTCCAGTTTCTTCAAGTATTCTCTCGGTTTCTCTCCTTTCGGAAGACAATTATTATTCCTTCTTTTTGTGTTACAGACATTCCTCCATTACTGTATCCCTCATTTAGAGAACGGACAACA
>JAFLJL010000312.1:10000-12500 GCA_018398815.1 Conus ventricosus | reverse complement strand
GGCAGGGCAGACATTCTGGGGGTATAATTTGTTTAATAAGAAATGAACTGATGTCGTTTGTACGTGAAATCGATGTGAACCATCCCAACGTAATTGTATTCCTGATTGACAAATGTTTATTTGGTGTTACAGAAGATGTTTTGTATGTTTGTTCCTATGTCCCACCAGAGGGTTCGCCCTACTATGTACACTTTGACATTGGCAATGGCGTAAGTTCATTGGAAGAATGTATTTTTGATTGCATGCTTGAATATAAAGATGTATATGTAATGTTATCCGGTGATTTGAACAGCAGAACAGCTAGCATCTCTCCAGACATACCAAACGACAGTGATGATTATGGTGTTAACGTTGGTAGTCATTCTGTATTTTCTGGAAGAAGATCAGCTGATCACGTACTTAACAGCTATGGAAAATATCTTTTGAGTATGTGTACTGCACTTGGTTTATACATTCTTAATGGTTTATGCGATGGAGATTTCGATGGAAATTATACTTATATATCCGATTCAGGCAATAGTGTCAACGATTACTTTTTATTGTCTAAGGAGTTTTTCTCTTTCGTTGTTTCTTCTTGCAAATTAATGGTTTCAGAGAGGCTAGAATCAGATCATTTACCTGTAGAGCTTCACTTCAAGTTTTCGGAGAAAAACGCTATTTGTGTAAATATAGATAAAACAGATGAGTTCATTGAAAATATGTGTGGAACTGTAATATGGAACAGTCATATATTTGTGCTCTTAACTGTTCTGAAGGGTTGGCATTACTCGATCGTGCTATTGATCTCATTAGTCATAACTGTAACGATGCTTTGAATGTGTTTAATGAGTATATCAAAAACTCTGGAAGCTGTATGAAAAAGGAAATCAGTTTAAACGCTACTGAAAAAAACAGTGATTGGTATGACAAGGAATGTAAAGATAATAAAACAAATGCTATGAAATTACTGAGAATATTTCTAACTTCCAAAGAACGAGTAGATAGTGATGCCTATTGCAGAGCAAGAAGAGAATATAAAAATCTGTTAAAAAGGAAAGAAAAAGAATATAATGAGTTCTTAACTGAGAAGTTAGTTGCCTCTGTACACAATCAGAAGGAGTTCTGGTGCAATGTTAAAAAGATCTCCTATAAAGAAAACAGCCTCATAATAACATAACGACTGATGACTGGTATAAACACTTCAAAAGTTTGCTCGAAAGAGAAGACAATTGTTTAGAACAAAATGATGAGGATGCGCATGATGATGTCAATGAACAAGGAGAGGATTTTAGTTCAATGAATCGACCTATATTAAAGGAAGAGGTTATGTTAGCAATACATAGATTAAGGAATAATAAAGCCGCTGGGCCAGATGGTATAGTTGGGGAAATGCTAAAAACATCTGGAAATCGTGTCACTGAATTCTTTGTGAAACTATTTAATACACTATTTGATAAGGGCATATTTCCAGAGACGTGGACAGAGTCTGTAGTAATCCCTCTTTTCAAAAAAGGTGATGTAAATGACCCTGGGAATTACAGAGGTATCTCAATTTGTGACGCAAGCAGTAAAATCTACAGCACAATTATTAACAATAGACTCCAAGAATATGTTGAAGAACTTAATCTAACAGGCGAATACCAAGCAGGATTTAAAAGAGGATATTCTACAATTGATCATATGTTTACATTATTAGCTATGGTACAGAAACAGTTCTCCTTTAATCGCAAATTATATGTTTCTTTTATTGACTTTGAAAAGGCCTTTGATTCTGTAGATAGAAATATATTGTGGCCTATACTTTTAAAAAATGGAATTAAAGGCAAGCTATTTAGATGTATTCGTAATATGTACACAAATGTTAAAGCTAGAATTCGATGTGGAGTAAAACTAACTGACTATATAAATTGTACTCGGGGGGTAAAACAAGGTGATGTAACTAGTCCTGTGTTATTTTCATTATTCATAAACGAGTTAGCCTTAGAAGTGATCAGAAAAGGGAGACATGGTGCTACTTTTTCCCAAGGTGACTGTGAATTGTTTATCCTATTGCTGGCAGATGATATAGCGTTGATATCGGAAACTGTAATTGGTCTACAGACACAACTTAATAGTTTGTATCAGGCAGCATCAGCACTGCATTTGAATGTAAACATGAATAAAACTAATATAGTTGTATTTAGGAAGGGTGGTTACTTGGCAGCAAGAGAGAGATGGACTTACAATGGGGCTGTGTTAACTGTTGTGAATGCGTATAAGTATTTAGGAATCTATTTCTCCACAAGACTGAGTTTCTCTGTTGCATGTCAGGATTTGGTGAGTAGAGCTAAAAGTGCTTTGTTGTGCATTCTACAGAAACTGTCTAAGCTGAAATGCAATTCTCTTAGTTTATATTTAAAGTTATTTGACACACAAATTCAACCAATGGTTCAGTATGGGGCTGAGTTATGGGGTTTAGATAATGCTGCTCAACATTCTGAAAAAATACATCTGTTTGCCCTTAAAAAGCTTTTAGGGGTTG
>JAFLJL010000312.1:0-5000 GCA_018398815.1 Conus ventricosus | reverse complement strand
ACACGATGAACGAAGTTAATTGCTATTAAGCTGTGGATCCCATTTAGCACGTATCGCCGCCATGTTCATTGACAACACGTGACACGATGAACGAAGTTAATTGCTATTAAGCTGTGGATCCCATTTAGCACGTATCGCCGCCATGTTCATTGACAACACGTGACACGATGAACGAAGTTGATTGCTATTAAGCTGTGGATCCCATTTAGCACGTATCGCCGCCATGTTCATTGACAACACGTGACACGATGAACGAAGTTGATTGCTATTAAGCTGTGGATCCCATTTAGCACGTATCGCCGCCATGTTCATTGACAACTCGTGACACGATGAACGAAGTTGATTGCTATTAAGCTGTGGATCCCATTTAGCACGCATCGCCGCCATGTTCATTGACAACATGTGACACGATGAACGAAGTTGATTACTATTAAGCTGTGGATTCCATTTAGCACGAATGGCCGCCATGTGTATTGACAACATGTGACACTATCTCATGGACATGGAAGCCACAGCAGTGGTTTCTTTACTTCTTCTGTTTTCTTTTTACTTTCACATTACATGACAGAACCTGAGTCTGTAGATTACCAGAGATATTTCTTATTTACCAGAATTTTTTTCCCTCGATGCCGTGTTTGATTACTTTGTATACAGCTTATGAAATGGAAATAATTACTTCCGGAAGGGAGGCTATGCTTTTTCACTCGTGCCTGCTGTTGTGTACCTGCCAAGGAAGATCAGACACAACGGACACAACTTCTTTGCGACTGTTCAAGTCCATGCGACTGTTCATGGTATAAAATGCCACCGGTGCATCGTTTTAAAACGGATATATGGGAATAAGAATGAAAATGGGAATGCGAATATTTCCAAGAAGAAACAATAAGTCAGCTGCCACAGTTGAAACCAGTCTAGGCTTATACAAAGTCAGGGCATGGCAAAAACAGAAGTTTATATGTATGTATATATATATATATATATATATATATATATATATATATATATATATATATATATATATATATATATATATAAACGCACATGAAATGACGATAAAAACAAAAGACTCATAAAATTTTTCCCAATGTTTCGACCTCAGGTCTTCCTCAGGGGACTTTGAGATGGAATCGAAATTCATTGTACTGTATGGCATACGCTGTAGGACTGGACAATCCATTTTAGAAATGCAGACGAAAAATAGAATGTAAACTTTCTGGTTAAAATTAGTGAATATTGATCATAGAGGAAACCCGTGAAATACTATATATAGATTTATCCATTAATTACAAGTAGGGTATATTTTGACTCAACGTTACGTTGTGTCATATATATATAATTGTGAATGAACTTGGGAAGGCACCTGTTTGACTCAACGTGACTTCCTTCATATAATTTAAAATGTAATTGTGAATGAACTATGTAAGTGGTAAAGTTCAATCTACCTTTCTCTGAAAAAAAAAAATCAAAGTACAGATTACTTGAACCTTAAAAGATCAGTACATCCACCAGTGCTTTTCTGATTTGGATTCTGATATTTTCTGTAACATAAACTACTGAAAAGCGTAGTATTGCTTAAAGATCATTTCAAGATACTGCTTGCTTTCAAGTTTTTACACGTGAGGTTGTTAGACCACCGATTTTATGTGCACAAAGGAAAACTACGAGGTATTAGTGAAAGAACATTAAAAAAAATCAGTACTGCAGAGATGTATGACCACATTCGTTTGGTCTTCACGTGTCCAGTTTTCAGTTTCAGTTTCAGTTTCATCACTGCGTACATAGCTGGTAAGCTACAAGACCACACTGCGCAGAATGGACGGCTGACACATGCATCAGTACCTCAGCTGAAAGGATTTCAGACAAAGATCTCATGGACACCAGCTGACACATACATCAGTACCTCAGCTGAAAGGATTTCAGACAAAGATCTCATGGACACCAGCTGACACATACATCAGTACCTCAGCTGAAAGGATTTCAGACAAAGATCTCATGGACACCAGCTGACACATACATCAGTACCTCAGCTGAAAGGATTTCAGACAAAGATCTCATGGACACCAGCTGACACATACATCAGTACCTCAGCTGAAAGGATTTCAGACAAAGATCTCATGGACACCAGCTGACACATACATTAGTACCTCAGCTGAAAGGATTTCAGACAAAGATCTCATGGACACCAGCTGACACATACATCAGTACCTCAGCTGAAAGGATTTCAGACAAAGATCTCATGGACACCAGCTGACACATACATCAGTACCTCAGTTGAAAGGATTTCAGACAAAGATCTCATGGACACCAGCTGACACATACATCAGTACCTCAGCTGAAAGGATTTCAGACAAAGATCTCATGGACACCAGCTGACACATATATCAGTACCTCAGCTGAAAGGATTTCAGACAAAGATCTCATGGACACCAGCTGACAAATACATTAATACCCAAGGTGAAAGGATTTCAGACAAAGATCTCATGGACACCAGCTGACACATACATCAGTACCTCAGCTGAAAGGATTTCAGACAAAGATCTCATGGACACTAGCTGACACATACATCAGTACCTCAGCTGAAAGGATTTCAGACAAAGATCTCATGGACACCAGCTGACACATACATCAGTACCTCAGCTGAAAGGATTTCAGACAAAGATCTCATGGACACCAGCTGACACATACATCAGTACTTCAGCTGAAAGGATTTCAGACAAAGATCTCATGGACACCAGCTGACACATACATTAATACCTCAGCTGATAGGATTTCAGACAAAGATCTCATAGACACCAGCTGATACATACATTAGTACCTCAGCTGAAAGGATTTCAGACAAAGATCTCATGGACACCAGCTGACACATACATCAGTACCTCTGCTGAAAGGATTTCAGACAAAGATCTCATGGACACCAGCTGACACATACATCAGTACCTCAGCTGAAAGGATTTCAGACAAAGATCTCATGGACACCAGCTGACACATACATCAGTACCTCAGCTGAAAGGATTTCAGACAAAGATCTCATGGACACCAGCTGACACATACATTAATACCCAAGGTGAAAGGATTTCAGACAAAGATCTCATGGACACCAGCTGACACATACATCAGTACCTCAGCTGAAAGGATTTCAGACAAAGATCTCATGGACACCAGCTGACACATACATCAGTACCTCAGCTGAAAGGATTTCAGACAAAGATCTCATGGACACCAGCTGACACATGCATCAGTACCTCAGCTGAAAGGATTTCAGACAAAGATCTCATGGACACCAGCTGACACATACATCAGTACCTCAGCTGAAAGGATTTCAGACAAAGATCTCATGAACACCAGCTGACACATACATCAGTACCTCAGCTGAAAGGATTTCAGACAAAGATCTCATGGACACCAGCTGACACATACATCAGTACCTCAGTTGAAAGGATTTCAGACAAAGATCTCATGGACACCAGCTGACACATACATCAGTACCTCAGCTGAAAGGATTTCAGACAAAGATCTCATGGACACCAGCTGACACATATATCAGTACCTCAGCTGAAAGGATTTCAGACAAAGATCTCATGGACACCAGCTGACAAATACATTAATACCCAAGGTGAAAGGATTTCAGACAAAGATCTCATGGACACCAGCTGACACATACATCAGTACCTCAGCTGAAAGGATTTCAGACAAAGATCTCATGGACACCAGCTGACACATACATCAGTACCTCAGCTGAAAGGATTTCAGACAAAGATCTCATGGACACCAGCTGATACATACATTAATACCCAAGGTGAAAGGATTTCAGACAAAGATCTCATGGACACCAGCTGATACATACATTAATACCCAAGGTGAAAGGATTTCAGACAAAGATCTCATGGACACCAGCTGACACATACATTAGTACCTCAGCTGAAAGGATTTCAGACAAAGATCTCATGGACACCAGCTGACACATACATTAGTACCTCAGCTAAAGGATTTCAGACAAAGATCTCATGGACACCAGCTGACACATACATTGGTACCTCAGCTGAAAGGATTTCAGACAAAGATCTCATGGACACCAGCTGACACATACATTAATACCCAAGGTGAAAGGATTTCAGACAAAGATCTCATGGACACCAGCTGACACATACATCAGTACCTCAGCTGAAAGGATTTCAGACAAAGATCTCATGGACACCAGCTGATACATACATTAATACCCAAGGTGAAAGGATGTCAGTCCAAGATCTCATGGACACCAGCTGATACATACATTAATACCCAAGGTGAAAGGATTTCAGACAAAGATCTCATGGACACCAGCTGACACATACATCAGTGCCTCAGCTGAAAGAATTTCAGACAAAGATCTCATGGACACCAGCTGACACATACATCAGTACCTCAGCTGAAAGGATTTCAGACAAAGATCTTATGGACACCAGCTGATACATACATTAATACCCAAGGTGAAAGGATGTCAGACCAAGATCTTATGGACACCACTTATTAGACGTCTGACCTGCCCATTTGCCCAACGTACTTGTCAGACCTCAGGTATCGACCTAACATTGTCTGTGTCACTGTCATAGTCGTGTGTGTGTGTGTGTGTGTGTGTGTGTGTGTGTGCGTGTGCGTGTGTGCGTGTGCGTGTGTATGCGTGCGTGTGTGCGTAAATGTGAAAGTGCAAGCAAGCAAGCAAGCAAGCGGGAGCGTGCGTGCATTTGATTATTTGTGGGGAAAGGCTATTCAGAATATGACATCATTATAATTGATCAATTACACCACCAACAACAATGATGTTGGTGAGGAAAATCAAAATAATAGTGATCAATATAATACTTATTGGATGAAAATTATGATTATAGTAAAAATAATGCTTCTTCTGCTGCTGCTTCTGCTGCTGCTACAAGTAGATAATGATGGTGGTGGTGGTGGTGTTGGTGGTGGTGGTGGTGGTGATGATGATGATGATGAGTAGTAGTAGTAGTAGTAGTAGTGTA
>JAFLJL010000311.1:22179-24679 GCA_018398815.1 Conus ventricosus | reverse complement strand
GCGTGTGTGGGTGGGGGTGTGTGTGTGGTGTGTGGGTGTGGGGTTGTTGGTTTTGCGTGTTTTTAAAAAAGGCTTCACGGCATTAGGGGTTTTTGGGAAACCTTCAAAACTGCCCCCTGGGCCTTTTTGTGTGGTGTGTGCGTTTTGTTGTAAAGGGGTGTGTGTGTTTTGTGTGTGGTGGGGTTGTGTAAACAGACTTTCACGGGGTATGAAGCGAAATTTAATACAATTGACGGGGCGCCATTCCCCTTGTTTGGTGTGTGTGGGGTTTTGGTTGTGTGGCGTTGGTGTGTGTGTGTGCTTTGGGTGTGTGTGTGTGGGGGTTTGGGGGTGGGGTTTTTTGGGGGTTGGGTTGTGTGTGTGCCCCGCGCATGTGTGTGTGTGTGTGTGTGTGGGGTTTTGTGTGTGTAAGTGTTTTGTTGTGTTTTGTGTGTGTGTGTGTGTGTGGGGGTGTGTGTGTGCGTGGGGTGTTGTGGTTGTTTTTACTAGGCATTCACGAGTCTTAGGCTTTTTTTAAAAACCATCTGACTGGCCTTTGGTTTTGTTTGGTGTGTATGCGTGCGCGTGGTGTATTTGTGGGGGTGAAACCCAAGACTTTAAGAGTCATAAGGGTATTTAATCCCATTGACGCGCCATGGCCCTGTTTGGGAGGTGTGGGGTTGTGTGTGTGTGTGTGTGGTGGGTGTGTTGTGGGGGTTGGGGGTGTGGTGTGTAGTGTGTGTGTATTGGGGTGTGTGTTTTTAATGTGTGTGTGGGGTTGTGTGTGTGTGGTGTGTTTTGTGTGTGTGTGTTTGTTGGTGTGTGTGTGTGTGTGTGTACTGTGTGCGTGAGCGAGCGACGCGAGGGAGAGGGGAGGGGGGAGAGGGAGAGAGATGGCGGCGCCCCGGGTGTGTGTGTGTGTGGTTGTGGTGTGTGTGTGTGTGTGTGTGTGTAATGTGTGTGTGTGTGTGTGTGTGTGGGGGGGGTTGTGGGGTGTGGGGTGTGTTTTGTGCGCGAGGGCCCTGACAAGGCTTCACGAGTATGGGTATTTTTTTCCCATTAAAGCCCCCTTTGGTTTGGTTTGGTTTGGGGAAAAAGTTGCGCGTGTGAAATTTTTTGGGGGTAAAAAGGCTTTCCGTTCTTTTGGCGTTTTCTATCCCCTTGACTGCGCCAGGGGGGCCTGTTTAGTTTTGTGTGCGTTTTGTGGTGTGTGTGGGGGTTGTGGGGGGTTTTTGGCGCGGCGTGGGGGGGGGTTTTTTTGTGTGCGTGTGTGTGGGGGGGGGTTTAGGGGTGTGTGTCCCAAAACAAGGTTCCCCGAGTTTTAGGCGTTTTTTAATCCATCGGGACTGGAAATTGGGCCCTTTGTTGGTGGTGTGCGTGCGGAATGGAAACCCCAGGTTTTCACGAGTCTTTAGGCGTATTTAATACAATTGACTGCGCCTTTGGGGCCTCGTTTGGTGGGTTTTGTGTGTGTGTGTGTTTTTGTGTTTGTGTGTGTGGTGTGGGTGCTTTTGTGTGTGTGTGCGCGTGGGGTGCTGACAGGCATTCCGATTCATTTGGGGTTTTTTTTTTTACCTTTCGGGCCTGCGCCTTTGGGCCTTTTTTGGGTTTGTGTGTGCGTGGGGGCCCTTTTAGGTGAAATTTAAAAGGCTTTCCCGAGTCTTTTAGGCGTATTTTAAATCCCTTTGGACTGGGGCCAAGGGCCCTTTTTTAAAATGTTTTGTGAGGGTGTTGTGTGTGTGTGGGGTGTGTGTGGGGGGTGCGGTGGGGTGTGGGGCGGGGTTTTGGGTGCTTTGCTTTGTGTGCGTGTTTTGTGTGTGGGGGTAACAAGGCTTTAACGAGTCTTTGGGCGTTTTTTAATACCTTTGGGACTGCGCTTTGGGCCCTTTTCTGGTGTGTGGGGGCGTGGCGTGCGTTTATGTGAAACCGGTTTTTCCGGTCATTGGCGAAATTTAATAAAACCCGACTGCCCCCATTGGCTCTTTTGGGGGTGTGTGTGTGTGTGGGGTTTTGTGTGTGTGTGTGTGTGTGGGTGTGTGTCTGGTTTGTGGGGTTTTGTGTGTGTGTGTGTGTTGGGGTTTGTGTGCGCGCGCGCGTGTGGTGGGGTTGCCCCTGTGGTGTTTGTGGTGTGTGGGGGTTTGTGTGTGTGGTGTGTGTGGGGTTTTTGTGCGTAGTGGGTGGGGAGTGTGTGCGTTGGGTGGGGTTGCAGTGGTGTAGTGTTTGTGTGTGTGTAGTGTGTGTGTGTGTGTGTGTGTGTTGTGTGTGTGTGTGTGTGTGTAGCGTGTGTGGTTTTTTAGGTTTTTGTGTGGGGGGGGGGGGGGGGGCGTGTGTGTAGGGTGTGGGGTTGTGGGGGGTGTGGGTGTGCGGGGGGTGTTTTCGTGGGCGGGTGAAAGTGCGGGGTGTGATATGTGTGTTTTGGAAAAAAACACGAGCATTGGGCGTTTTTAGTCCCTTCGGGACTGGGGCCATGGCCTTGTTTGGTGTGTGTGTGGTGGTGTGTGTGTGTGTGTGTTTTTGTGTG
>JAFLJL010000311.1:9679-17179 GCA_018398815.1 Conus ventricosus | reverse complement strand
TGCATATGCGTGTATGAGTGCAAAGATAACCTTGGTGTGTTAAGCCTGACTAATAATACATCAACTTAGTGCACTTAAGCAATACCATCACGATTTCCCCGTCCTGGACAAAGACAAATCCACATGGGAAAGGGAGGGGGGAGGGGAGCGAGAAAATACAGAAGCTTACAGAAAGTCGATTTGAAACTTCTTTTTTTTTTTTTTGGGGGGGGGGGGGGGGGGTGAGAGGGTGAGGGGGTGAGAGTAGAGACCGAACCTTACATTAAGAGGACACGAAACGCTGATGGTAAAAGAACAAGAAATCCCGTGTTATGTAGAAACACGAGCCTAAACCTTGGTGAGGGGTGTGTGAGGAGGGGGGGGGGGGAATCAGAAAACGAAGCTTATTCTATGAGGACACAAAAACGAACGAAGGGGGGGTGGGGAAGGGAGCAGGGGGCACCGAACTTTATAAAAGGAGGCACGATACCCCGTGGCAGGGAACACAACCAAATCTTACGGAAAGAGGGCGTGACACTGCCTGCGATAGAAACAGACATCGATTCCTAGAGAAAAACGGACACAAGGCACGGGAAAAAGTGGGGACACAAAACCCTGTGAGAGGGTTACATACATTGAACTTTGTGTAAAAAGAACACGAAACCTATTGGAGAGGAAGGGGGGGGGGGGGGGAGGGGTGAGACATTTTTTTCATGACGTGACCACCAAATTCTCAGTGTGTGCGTGAGGATGGGGAAAGGGGGGCGGGGGGAGACCCCAGTCCTTGCAAGTAGATTACACAAAACGCTGTGGAGGTAAACAGACACTGAACCTTAGAAAAAGAGACCATGAAAGTGTGAGTGGAGAGGAACGATGAGGGGGGGGGGGGGGGGGCGTGGAGGGGGAGGGGGGAAGGCACCGAATCTTGCCACAAAAAAAGGGAAAGGAGGACAACCCATGAGTGTGGGGCGGGGTCGAAGAGACATTGAAACCTTATACCGAGGAGAACACGAACTCGGAGGGAGCGTGGGGCAGTGTGTGTGTGATGTGCGTGTGTGTGTGTCTGTGTGTGTGTGTGTGGTGTGTGTGTGTGTTTGTGTGAGTGTTGTTGTGTGTGTGTGTTGTGAACAGTGAACATTGTGAAAAGAGCAAATGAAACCTGTAGGGAGGGGAGACATACTGAACCTTACGAAATACAGATACCAATCTTGGAAAAAAAGGGAGAGGACACCGAACTTTACAGAGGACACAAGAAAAGGGGAGGGGGGGGCGGCACCGAACCTTATTGACAAAGAGGAATTATTAACCTGTTGAATGTAAAGCTCCGAATCACGGAAAGAGAACAAGAGGACACGAAACCCGAGATACGTCGGGAGGTGGAGAGACAGGACACTTCTATAAAGGGCCATGAAGGGGGTGGGGGTGGGGTGTAGAACGACGATTTTCTTTGTTGACAGAGAACACTAAACTGTGTGCGATGAACAGACACTGAACACTAAGGAGAGGGACACGAACCATGTAAAGAAAGAGAGAGAACCTTGCTGAAAAGAGAGCACAAAACCTAAGTGGGAAGGGGGGGGGGGGGGGGGGGGGGGGGAGACGGAAGACATCAAACCTTCTAGAGACACGAAGCCGGAGGAGATGGGGGATTACTAAGCTTTATAGTAGGCAGGACATAAATAAGGGAAAGAAGGGGAAGTGGAGAGACACGAGATTAAAGACAAAAACGTGTGTGTGTTTGGGGCGAGGGGGGGGGGGACCCAAGTCTTTTAGAACATCAATGCCTTGGGAGCTGAGAGGTGGGGAAGATACTAAGCCCCATAGCAACGGGACACGGAAGTGGGGGGGGGGGGGGAGGGACACCACCCTATAAGGGGAACAGGTGACCCCTTTTTGTGAAGGGGGGATTGGATGTAAGGGAGACATCAGAACAGGACAGAACCCACGGGTAGGCTTGATGATGAGGGCACAACATTAAAGGACACAACCCTATGAGGAAGAAAGGGACACCGGAGTTTTGGGAAAGAAGGTGCTTAAACACGTGGGAAGACAAAGACTCCCAACTTCCACACAGAGGGCAACGAAACTAATGATAATGGAAAATATCAACGAAACAATACAGAGAGAGTACAAGAAACCCTGTTGTGGGTTAAAGACACACGAATATAGTACAGCGGATATGAAATCATGAAGGGGGGGGGGGGGGGGGGGGGGGAATGGGCCAGAGACACTGAACTATCGGACGGGGGATACGAAAACCCTGGGAGTGAGGGAAAGACACATAAAACAAAAAATGAGAAAACTTTGGGGAGAAGAAAAGGCAGGAGTGAGACGAGAGAGAGAGAGAGAGAGGAGAGAGAGATCGAGAGGAGAGAGAGAGAGAGAGAGAGACAGAGAGGACACAGAGAGAGAGAGGAAGACTACGCATTCTTACAGAAAAGGGGACACGAACCACTGGGGGCGTGGAAAAGAAGCCGAACCTTACAGAAAGAGAACACAAACGCTGGTGGGAGGGGGTGGTAGGTGTGGACTGGCAACATCGAACTTATAGAAAGAGGACATTTATCGTTGTGGGTGTTAAAGGTACACTGACCTATATGAAAGAGGACACACAACCTGGAAGCGGGTGGGGGTGGAAAAGAAAACACTGAAACTTTTAAGCAAGATGAGGACACGAATCCCTTTGGAGGAGTAAACAGACGACTAAGCCGCATGGATGGATAGGAAAGGCATTGTAGGAGAAAAAGCATGAACCCATCGCTCGGATGGGCAGGAAACCGTTCGGCTGGGGGTGGGGGGTGGTGGTGGTGGAAGAACCATTACGTCCTCGATAGAACACAAAAGCTGAGAGGCGGAGATGCTAAGCCCACAGAAAGCAGACTCACTAAGAATAGGGGGGACCAGAGTGGGGGACACTAGAGACGAAAACTTGGGGTGGGGTGGGGTGGGGTGGGGATACACTTAACCTTATGGAAGGACAGCAAAGCCGGGGGGGGGGGGGGGGGGGGAAGCACTCTAAACCATGCACGATGGCACGAAACAAAGGAGGGGGGGAGGAAGAATGGGGGAGACGAAGAAGACCCACACAATTCTAAATAAAAAAATAATTGGTGGTGGGGGGGGGGGGGGGGGTGGTGTGGCGAAACATCGATAACAGTAGAGGACACAAAAGCCGGGAGAGGAGGGGGCGCAGCGCAAGGAAGACAGACACGACCTAAAAAAGCAGGCCACAACAACCCTTTCATTGACAAAGGAGAACCCGGAACTCTGGTGTGCGTGAATTGGGTGGTGGTATGTGATGGGAAGAACCAGTATCTGAAAGTGAACAGGAAACCTTGTATGGGCGGAAGCGAACCCGAACCTTATTAGAAAAACTACTTTTAGAAGACTGCACCAAACCTATGGCAGAGGAAAGAGGAGGCACGAACCTTAAGAAAAGGAACACAAACGCTTTACAGGGTGGCGGGGAGGTAAGTGAAGGTGACCCCTGAGACCTTAAAGAATGAGGATACAAAACTCTGGGGGACAAGAGAGCCGAAAGCTTATACAAAGGAAACAGAAACACTGGGGGGAGGGGGAGGGGGGAAGATAACTTCACAGAAGCCGGATATGAAAAACTGGTGCCAGCAAGAGAGACACTGAACCGTATAGAAAGGAACACGAAGCCTGTGTGTGAAAAGGTAACAATGAGACGGGGAAGCGGTGGGGGGAGGGGGGGGGTGCAGACACCGAATCATGCACACAAAAAGCGATTCAGGACAACCATGACGGGTGGGGCGGGGCGAAGAGACATTGAACCTTATACCGAGAGAACACGGAACTCGGAGGTGAGCGCGGGGCGGGGAGGGGGGGGGGGGAGGGGGGGAGGGGAGGGGAGGCCTCCAAGTCTGTGAAAGGACAGGAAACCCTGTGAGCAGGAGAAAGAGACATTGATAGACGCAGGAAGAGGTACAAGAAACTCCGAGATGCGTAAAGTATCACCGATCCCACTGGGGAGCAGGTGGGGGGGGGGGGGGGGGGTGGGGGGGGAGGCAGGGGGGTAAGAAACAGTGAACATTATAGAAAGAGAAAAACGAAACGATTAGAGAGGTGGAGGTGGAGACGCACCCGAACTTAGAGAAATAAGGACACCAAGCTTTGAAAAAGGGGCAGGAAAAAGACACCGAAATTACAAAATGTGGAACGGGGGGGAGGGGGGCATCGAACCTTATTGAAAGACATACAACCCTGTTGGCATGAACAGGCTACACCGAACTCACTGAAAGAGGCCAAGACAAGCGAGTGACACAAAAACCGAGGATGTGTAGAAGGTGGAAGAGACACAGAAACTTACTGAAAGAGGACATGAGGGGGTGGAGGTGGGGGGGGGGGGTGCGGTAGAACGAAACTTTGTAGAAAGGGACACTAAACTGTGAGGATGAACGAAGTCATGAACCTTAAGGGAGAGATGACACAAACCCCTGTAAAGAAAACTGAGAACCTTGCTTGAAAGAGAACCATATCTTAAGTGGGGGAAGCGGGGGTGGGGGGGGGGGGGAGGGGGACGGAAGACACCAGCCCTTCTAGAGACACCCAGAATAAAGACAATAACCTGTATGCGTTTGGGGCGAGGAGGGGGGGGTGGAGACCCTAAGTCTTTCAGGAGACCATCAAAGCTGGGAGCTGAGGTGGGGAAGACACAAGCCCCATTGCAAACAGGACATGGAAGTCGGGGGGGGGGGGAGGGGGAGGATTACCAACCTTATAAAGGGACAGGGACACCCGTGAAGGGAGGGATGGATTGCAGGGAGACATCAGAACAGGCAGAAAACCCACGGGATAGGCTTGATTGAAGGGCGGGCAAAACATTCAAAGGGACACAAAACCTGTGGAGAGAAAGGGACACGAAGTATTGGGGAAGAAGGTGCTTAAACCAGTGGGACGACAAAGACTCTTCAAACTTCCACAAGGGGGGCAAGAAAATGATAACGGGAAATTAACAAGACAATAATAGTTACAATAAACCTGTTGTGGGGTAAAGAAACACCGAATATGTGTTGAGAGGATATGAATTCATGACGGGGGGGGGGGGGGGGGAGTGCCAGAGCACTGAACTATAGAAAGAGGACACGAAACCCTATATTGGGTGGGGGGGGGGGGGGGAGGAACCCCCATCGAACCTAAAGAGAAACATGTGGAAGAAAAGCGGAGGGGTGGAGGGGAGAGGGGTGGAGAAGGACTACGGCTTCTATAGAAAGGGGACATTGAAGCACTGGGGGGTTGGAAGGAAAGCCAAACCTTGCTGAAAGAGAACACGAAAGTCAGGCGAAGGGGGGGGGGGGGGGGGGGGAGACATCGAACCTTATAGAAGAGGACATTTTAATTGTTAGGTGTAAAGGTATACCAAACTCTACTGAAAACCCTGGAAACGGGTGGGATGGAAGAAAACACTGAACCTTATAGCAAGGGGACACGAAGCCTTTGGAGGAAAAAAGACACTAAGCCTCATGGAAGGACACGAAGCATGAACGGGAAAAAAGACACTAACCGTTCCTATAAGGCAGGAAAGCGTTGGCCGGGGGTGGGGGGGGGGGGGGGGGGAAGAATCATTACGTCTGATACGACACAAAGCCTGAGAGGCGGAGATGCTAAGCCTACAAAAAGCAGACACTAAAGAATAGGGGACAGAGTGGGGGACACTAGAGACGAAAACTGGGGTGGGAGGTGAGGTGGGGATATACTAAACCTTATAGGACAGCAAAACCGTGGGGTGAGTGGGAGACACTAAACCTTATAACTTGTGTGCGTGTACTGGGGGTGAGGGGTGGGGGTGTGGATGATACGAAGAAACACGGTGTCTTATAGGAGAACAAGAAACCCTGCATGGGCGGAAGAGAAACGAACCTTATGGAAAGACTGCTTTTAGAAAGCCTACACGAAACCCATATGGCAGAGAAAAAGGCACCGAACCTTACAGAAAGAGGACAAAACCCCTTTTAGGGTGGGGGGAGGTAAGTGAAGGTGATGCTGAATCTTAGAGGAAAGGATACAAAACCCTGTTGTTGTTGTTTTTTTTTGGGAGGGGGGGGGGGAGAAGGGAAAGCAGGGAGGGCATAGACAGGGGCAAAAACTCTGGGGGAAGTGTGAAGGAGACGTTGAACCTTACTGAAAGAGGACAGGAAATTCTGTGGGGAAGAAACGAGATACAGGACAAAGTAGAAAGGGCAAAACCCGAGGACTGCGGGCAGGGGCGGAGGAGTTGGGGCCGGGCCTGCGTTTTGAGGCCCATCTTTGTAGAAAGGACTGTGAAGCGCTTAGAGCCCGATTTCTAGTCCATGATTTACGTTTATACAAGGGACAATGTGAAATAATCTGAAATAACACACCGATGCCAGGCGTTTAAAACTTTATTAAAGAACAATGTAAGCCCGACAGTCCACTCGACTGTGAAAACAGGCACACCAACGGGAAGAAATGAAGGAGAATGAAGAAAAATGAGAAGAAGAGTAAACGAAGCTACTTAGCTCTTCCCGAGTTCAGTTGTCTGGTCTCCGTTTTCCGCGGCCCATTGGTGCAGTTCTTCGGGTCCTGTTGATGTAACCTATTTTGTTTTGATGTCTGGATATTCACAACTAAGCAACATTTTTGTTGTTTTCAGGCAAGCTGAAGTAAAACAACACAAAAAGCATTTAAAGGTGAAGTAACGTTCATTTGATATACAATAGCAAACAGACCAGATTTTTTTTAATGTTTCTTAAAACGTTTTTAAAACAGACATTAAAAGTGCACAAAACAATTCCTATCCTGGCAATTACTGTTTTATGCATTATTCTGTATCAATCTGAAGATAACACATTGTGGGGTTTTTTTACTGTGCATATTTTTATTATGTTGTTCTTAAATCTTTTATTATACATCTGTCGAACTTTCACTCTGTTTTGCCGGGAGCTTGGACCAAGGTCCTTTCAGAATGACACAAGTTTTCACTGTATGCGAGTGGTCCTTGGTTCAAGCCTCGAAACTGGACGCGCGTCATCGTCCATCCTTGGCGAACATACAGAAGGAATGTAACTGCCACTGCAGGCACTGCAACACGACGAGACACTGTGTCGGTAGGAGGTGGCTGGAAGAGCACATGGGATACACCCCCCCCCCCCCCCCCCCCCCCCCCCCCCCCCCCCCCCCCCCCCCCCCCCCCCCCCCCCAGAGGTATAAAAGATGAGACACAAAATTAAAAATGGAAACAAAACAAATACATAGAAAGAAAAGAAAAAGAGGAAAATGTGGAAACAGACCTAATGAAGAATGTCGGTGGTGTATCAAATACAAACGGTGCAATCTGCTTTACAATCGGACACACAAACTCTACATTATGAATAGGGCTCAAAAACGTAAAGAGTCAAAGCGGAATGCGGAAGGAAAAAAAACTGAATAGCAAGTTGTCTGGGTACATGGATGGTTTTAGTCCGAGGTGACCAACACGGCATACGAGACTGGAAATTGCCAACGATTTCCGATTCTTCAGGTTGTACAGGAGAGATC
>JAFLJL010000310.1:0-36150 GCA_018398815.1 Conus ventricosus | reverse complement strand
CTTTCATATTAATCAGATTGACGATACCTGAATTTGTTACTGGTTGCCCGTCTGTTTATTTGAGTGTACTCCAGATCGAAAAGGCTGTGCCAGTCTTGAGGACATGTTGGATTTGTTCATTTCTCCAGTTGTTTGGTGCTGTGTAGATGTGTCAGGCAACAGTATATGGGCAAGCTTGAAATGGTGTGTGTGAGTGTGTGTGTGTGTGTGTGTGTGTGTATGGTGTGTGTGTGTGTTGTGTGTGTGTGTGTGTGTGTGTGTTGTGTGTGTGGTGTGTTTGGGCGGATGTCTCCTTGTTTCTTCTGTGTGGCCAGCGTAGGTCAGACATCTGTTAAGTCGTAGCCACGAGACCCTCTTCTTAAATTCGATTATCTTAAATATTAATTCCTTTATCCATCAGCTTTAAATCATGCGCAGTATGGTCTCGAAACTTAGCGGATGTGATGTAGCGTATACGGACTAGTCCGCACGCAGTGACTCTTCCTTGGTGAAAGTGAAACTGAACTATGTTATCACTCTGCCAGGTGATTTGGTGTCATTGGCAGCATTCATAACTGTGTTGTCAGTTCTGCCAGTGATTTGGTGTTGTAAGCAGCATTCATAACTGTTGTCACTTCTGCCAGGTGATTTGGTGTTGTAAGCAGCATTCATAACTGTTGTCACTTCTGCCAGTGATTTGGTGTCATTGGCAGCATTCATAACTGTTGTCACTTCTGCCAGGTGATTGGTGTTGTAAGCAGCATTTGTAACTGTGTTGTCACTTCTGCCAGGTGATTTGGTGTCATTGGCAGCATTCATAACTGTTGTCACTTCTGCCAGGTAATTTAGTGTCACTGGCAGCATTCATAACTGTTGTCACTTCTGCCAGGTGATTTGGTGTTGTAAGCAGCATTCATAACTGTTGTCACTTCTGCCAGGTGATTTAGTGTCATTGGCAGCATTCATAACTGTTGTCACTTCTGCCAGGTGATTTGGTGTCACTGGCAGCATTCATAACTGTTGTCACTTTTGCCAGGTGATTTGGTGTCACTGGCTGCATTCATACCTGTTGTCACTTCTGCCAGGTGATTTGGTGTTGTAAGCAGCATTCATAACTGTTGTCACTTCTGCCAGATGATTTGGTGTTGTAAGCAGCATTCATAACTGTTGTCACTTCTGCCAGATGATTTGGTGTCATTGGCAGCATTCATAACTGTTGTCACTTCTGCCAGATGATTTGGTGTCATTGGCAGCATTCATAACTGTTGTCACTTCTGCCAGATGATTTGGTGTCATTGGCAGCATTCATACCTGTTGTCACTTCTGCCAGGTGATTTGGTGTCACTGGCAGCATTCATAACTGTTGTCACTTCTGCCAGGTGATTTGGTGTTGTAAGCAGCATTCGTAACTGTGTTGTCACTTCTGCCAGGTGATTTGGTGTCATTGGCAGCATTCATAACTGTTGTCACTTCTGCCAGGTGATTTGGTGTCATTGGCAGCATTCATAACTGTTGTCACTTCTGCCAGGTGATTTGGTGTTGTAAGCAGCATTCATAACTGTTGTCACTTCTGCCAGGTGATTTGGTGTTGTAAGCAGCATTCATAGCTGTTGTCACTTCTGCCAGTGATTTGGTGTTGTAAGCAGCATTCATAACTGTTGTCACTTCTGCCAGGTGATTTGGTGTTGTAAGCAGCATTCGTAACTGTGTTGTCACTTCTGCCAGGTGATTTGGTGTTGTAAGCAGCATTCATAGCTTTTGTAGTTTTGCCAGGTGATTTGGTGTCATTGGCAGCATTCATACCTGTTATCACTTCTGCCAGGTGATTTGGTGTTGTAAGCAGCATTCATAGCTATTGTCACTTCTGCCAGGTGATTTGGTGTTGTAAGCAGCATTCATAACTGTTGTCAGTTCTGCCAGGTGATTTGGTGTTATTGGCAGCATTCATACCTGTTGTCACTTCTGCCAGGTGATTTAGTATTGTACGCAGCATTTGTTACTGTGTTGTCACTTCTGCCAGGTGATTTGGTGTCATTGGCAGCATTCATACCTGTTTGTCACTTCTGCCAGGTGATTTGGTGTCATTGGCAGCAATTATAACTGTTGTCAGTTCTGCCAGGTGATTTGGTGTTGTAAGCAGCATTTGGTACTGTGTTGTCACTTCTGCCAGGTGATTTGGTGTTGTAAGCAGCATTCATAACTGTTGTCACTTCTGCCAGGTGATTTGGTGTTGTAAGCAGCATTCATAACTGTTGTCACTTCTGCCAGGTTATTTGTGTTGTAAGCAGCATTCATACATGTTGTCACTTCTGCCAGGTGATTTGGTGTTGTAAGCAGCATTCATAACTGTTGTCACTTCTGCCAGGTGATTTGGTGTTGTAAGCAGCATTCATAATTGTTGTCAGTTCTGCCAGGTGAATTGGTGTTGTAAGCAGCATTCATAACTGTTGTCACATCTGCCAGGTGATTTGGTGTCATTGGCAGCATTCATAGCTGTTGTCACTTCTGCCAGGTGATTTGGTGTTGTAAGCAGCATTCATAGCTGTTGTCACTTCTGCCAGGTGATTTGGTGTTGTAAGCAGCATTCATAACTGTTGTCACTTCCGCCAGGTGATTTGGTTGTCATTGGCAGCATTCATAACTGTTGTCAGTTCTGCCAGGTGATTTGGTGTTGTAAGCAGCATTTTTTTACTGTGTTGTCAGTTTTGCCAGGTGATTTGGTGTCATTGGCAGCATTCATAGCTGTTGTCACTTCTACCAGGTGATTTGGTGTTGTAAGCAGCATTTGTTACGTGTTGTCACTTCTAACAGGTGATTTGGTGTCATTGGCAGCATTCATACCTGTTGTCAGTTCTGCCAGGTGATTTGGTGTTGTAAGCAGCATTCATAACTGTTGTCAGTTTCTGCCAGGTGATTTGATGTTGTAAGCAGCATTCATAACTGTTGTCACTTCTGCCAGGTGATTTGGTGTTGTAAGCAGCATTCATACCTGTTGTCACTTCTGCCAGGTGATTTGGTGTCATTGGCAGCATTCATACCTGTTGTCACTTCTGCCAGGTGATTTGGTGTCATTGGCAGCATTCATAACTGTTGTCACTTCTGCCAGGTGATTTGGTGTTGTAAGCAGCATTCATAACTGTTGTCACCTCTGCCAGGTGATTTGGTGGTGTAAGCAGCATTCATAGCTGTTGTCACTTCTGCCAGGTGATTTGGTGTTGTAAGCAGCATTTGTTACTGTGTTGTCACTTCTGCCAGTAATTTGGTGTCACTGGCAGCATTCATAACTGTTGTCACTTCTGCCAGGTGATTTGGTGTTGTAAGCAGCATTCATAACTGTTGTCACTTCTGCCAGGTGATTTGGTGTTGTAAGCAGCATTCATAACTGTTGTCACTTCTGCCAGGTGATTTGGTGTTGTAAGCAGCATTCATAACTGTTGTCACTTCTGCCAGGTGATTTGGTGTCACTGGCAGCATTCATACCTGTTGTCACTTCTGCCAGGTGATTTGGTGTTGTAAGCAGCATTCATAACTGTTGTCACTTCTGCCAGATGATTTGGTGTCATTGGCAGCATTCGTAACTGTGTTGTCACTTCTGCCAGGTGATTTGGTGTCATTGGCAGCATTCATACCTATTGTCACTTCTGCCAGGTGATGTGGTGTCACTGGCAGCATTCATAACTGTTGTCACTTCTGCCAGGTGATTTGGTGTTGTAAGCAGCATTCGTAACTGTGTTTCACTTCTGCCGGGTGATTTGGTGTCACTGGCAGCATTCATAACTGTTGTCACTTCTGCCAGGTGATTTGGTGTTGTAAGCAGCATTCATAGCTGTTGTCACTTCTGCCAGGTGATTTGGTGTTGTAAGCAGCATTCATAGCTGTTGTCACTTCTGCCAGGTGATTTGGTGTTGTAAGCAGCATTCGTAACTGTGTTGTCACTTCTGCCGGTGATTTGGTGTTGTAAGCAGCATTCATAGCTGTTGTCAGTTCTGCCAGGTGATTTGGTGTCATTGGTAGCATTCATACCTGTTGTCACTTCTGCCAGGTGATTTGGTGTTGTAAGCAGCATTCATAGCTTTGTCACTTCTGCCAGGTGATTTGGTGTTGTAAGCAGCATTCATAACTGTTGTCAGTTCTGCCAGGTGATTTGGTGTCATTGGCAGCATTCATACCTGTTGTCACTTCTGCCAGGTGATTTGGTGTTGTAAGCAGCATTTGTTACTGTGTTGTCACTTTTGCCAGGTGATTTGGTGTCATTGGCAGCATTCATACCTGTTGTCACTTCTCCCAGGTGATTTGGTGTTATTGGCAGCAATTATAACTGTTGTCAGTTCTGCCAGGTGATTTGGTGTTGTAAGCAGCATTTGTTACTGTGTTGTCACTTCTGCCAGGTGATTTGGTATTGCAAGCAGCATTCATAACTGTTGTCAGTTCTGCCAAGTGATTTGGTGTTGTAAGCAGCATTTGGTACTGTGTTGTCACTTTTGCCAGGTGATTTGGTGTTGTAAGCAGCATTCATAACTGTTGTCACTTCAGCCAGGTGATTTGGTGTTGTAAGCAGCATTCATAACTGTTGTCACTTCTGCCAGGTGATTTGGTGTTGTAAGCAGCATTCATACATGTTGTCACTTCTGCCAGGTGATTTGATGTTGTAAGCAGCATTCATAACTGTTGTCACTTCTGCCAGGTGATTTGGTGTTGTAAGCAGCATTCATAACTGTTGTCACTTCTGCCAGGTGATTTGGTGTTGTAAGCAGCATTCATAACTGTTGTCAGTTCTGCCAGGTGATTTGGTGTCTTTGGCAGCATTCATAACTGTTGTCACTTCTGCCAGGTGATTTGGTGTCATTGGCAGCATTCATACCTGTTGTCACTTCTGCCAGGTGATTTGGTGTCACTGGCAGCATTCATAACTGTTGGCACTTCTGCCAGGTGATTTGGTGTTTTAAGCAGCATTCGTAACTGTGTTGTCACTTCTGCCAGGTGATTTGGTGTCACTGCAGCATTCATAACTGTTGTCACTTCTGCCAGGTGATTTGGTGTTGTAAGCAGCATTCATAGCTGTTGTCACTTCTGCCAGGTGATTTGGTGTTGCAAGCAGCATTCATAACTGTTGTCACTTCTGCCAGGTGATTTGGTGTTGTAAGCAGAATTCGTAACTGTGTTGTCACTTCTGCCGGGGTGATTTGGTGTTGTAAGCAGCATTCATAGCTGTTGTCAGTTCTGCCAGGTGATTTGGTGTCATTGGTAGCATTCATACCTGTTGTCACTTCTGCCAGGTGATTTGGTGTTGTAAGCAGCATTCATAGCTGTTGTCAACTTCTGCCAGGTGATTTGGTGTTGTAAGCAGCATTCATAACTGTTGTCAGTTCTGCCAGGTGATTTGGTGTCATTGGCAGCATTCATACCTGTTGTCACTTCTGCCAGGTGATTTGGTGTTGTAAGCAGCATTTGTTACTGTGTTGTCACTTTTGCCAGGTGATTTGGTGTCATTGGCAGCATTCATACCTGTTGTCACTTCTGCCAGGTGATTTGGTGTTATTGGCAGCAATTATAACTGTTGTCAGTTCTGCCAGGTGATTTGGTGTTGTAAGCAGCATTCATAGCTGTTGTCACTTCTGCCAGGTGATTTGGTATTGTAAGCAGCATTCATAACTGTTGTCAGTTCTGCCAAGTGATTTGGTGTTGTAAGCAGCATTCATAACTGTTGTCACTTCTGCCAGGTGATTGGGTGTTGTAAGCAGCATTTGTTACTGTGTTGTCACTTCTGCCAGGTGATTTGGTGTTGTAAGCAGCATTCGTCACTTCTTCTCTTTGAAATCCGTCTTCGATACAACGAGATAAAGCTGTAGTCTCTAAGTCGATGACAGTATGCTGTATCTCTTTCCTCTGTGGTGATAAGTGATGACTGTATGCTGTATCTTTTTCCTCTGTGGTAATAAGTCGATGATGGTATGCTGTTTCTCTTTCCTCTGTGGTAATAAGTCGATGACGGTATGCTGTATCTCTTTCCTCTGTGGTAAAAAGCCGATGACTGTATGCTGTATCTCTTTCCTCTGTGGTAATAAGCCGATGACTGTATGCTGTATCTCTTTCCTCTGTGGTAGTAAGTCGATGACGGTGTGCTGTATCTCTTTCCTCTGTGGTAATAAGTTGACGACAGTATGCTGTATCTCTTTCCTCTGTGGTTATAAGTCGATGACGGTATGCTGTATCTCTTTCCTCTGTGGTAATAAGTCGATGACGGTATGCTGTATCTCTTTCCTCTGTGGTAATAAGTCGATGACAGTATGCTGTATCTCTTTCCTCTGTGGTAATAAGTCGATGACGGTATGCTGTATCTCTTTCCTCTGTGGTAATGAGTCGATGACGGTATGCTGTATCTCTTGGCAGTCATGTGTTGATTATTAAGGTATGGACGACATCAGCTTTTATCAAACATTTTACAGTTTCGATTATACTTCTTGTGTACTATACAAAGACACAAACATTAAAAAAACAAACAAAACAAAAGCAAAACACTTGCACCTAAACATCAACACACACACACACACGGGCGCGGGCGCGGCGTGCTCTTGTTCCCCTCCCTCAATACGCGCGGCGCTCACACACGCACACATATAACGTGCACATGCACACACATTTGCCTTTTTTCATGAAAATAAAGCAGTTTATGGCGAATTCGATATACCATCTGAAGTTTGAGTTTACCCGACTCACACACACACACACCACACCCCACACACACACACACACACACACACACACACACCACACACACACACCACACACACATTCTCTCTCCTCTTCACACCTACACCCAAACACACACTGTCTCTCTTTCCACCTAGACACACACACACCCATGACAGGCATATGACATGGCATATGAGGACACAGTTTGCTATCATCTGTATCTTGTTGGCTCATGACAGGCATATGGAGGTCACATGTTTGCTATGGTTGGCTCATGACAGGCAAGCGGCTTTGCCCAGCGCTCTGACATCTCCCTGAACGGCAGGGGGCTTTGCCCAGCGCTCTGACATCTCCCTGAACGGCAAGGGGCTTTGCCCAACGCTGTGACATCTCCCTGAACGGCAGGGGGCTTTGCCCAGCGCTGTGACATCTCCCTGAACGGCAGGGGGCTTTGCCCAGCGCTGTGACATCTCCCTGAACGGCAGGGGCTTTGCCCAGCGCTGTGACATCTCCCTGAACGGCAGAGGGCTTTGCCCAGCGCTGTGACATCTCCCTGAACGGCAGGGGGCTTTGCCCAGCGCTGTGACATATCCTGAACGGCAGGGGCGTTGCCCAGCACTGTGACATCTCCCTGCAACGGCAGGGGGCTTTGCCCAGCGCTGTGACATCTCCTGAACGGCAGGGGGCTTTGCCCAGCGCTGTGACATCTCCCTGAACGGCAGGGGCTTTGCCCAGCGCTGTGACATCTCCCTGAATGGCAGGGGGCTTTGCCCAGCGCTGTGACATCTCCCTGAACGGCAGGGGGCTTTGCCCCAGCGCTGTGACATCTCCCTGAATGGCAGGGGGCTTTGCCCAGGGCTCTGACATCTCCCTGAAACGGCACGGGGCTTGCCCAGCGCTGTGACATCTCCCGGAACGGCAGGGGCATTGCCCAGCGCTCTGACATCTCCCTGAACGGCATGGGGGCTTTTCCCAGCGCTCTGACATCTCCTGAACGGCAGGGGCTATGTTTGACCACGCTGTGACATCTTCCCTGAATGGCAGGGGCTTTGCCCAGCGCTGTGACAACATCCCTGAACGGCACGGGGCTTTGCCCAGCGCTGTGACATCTCCCTGAATGGCAGGGCTTTGCCCAGCGCTCTGACATCTCCCTGAAATCGGCAGGGGGCCTTGCCCAGCGCTGTGACATCTCCCTGAATGGCAGGGGCTTTGCCCAGCGCTGTGACATCTCCCTGAATGGCAGGGGCTTTGCCCAGGGCTCTGACATCTCCCTGAACGGCAGGGGCTTTGCCCAGCGCTGTGACATCTCCCTGAACGGCAGGGGCTTTGCCCAGCGCTGTGACATCTCCCTGAATAGCAGGAGGCTTTGCCCAGCGCTGTGACATCTCCCTGAACGGCAGGGGCTTTGCCCAGCGCTGTGACATCTCTCTGAATGGCAGGGGGCTTTGCCCAGGCTCTGACATCTCCCTGAACGCAGGGGGCTTTGCCCAGCGCTGTGACATCTCCCTGAAACGGCAGGGGGCTTTGCCCAGGGCTCTGACATCTCCCTGAATGGCAGGGGGATTTGCCCAGCGCTGTGACATCTCCCTGAATGGCAGGGGGCTTTGCCCAGCGCTCTGACATCTCCCTGAACGGCAGGGGCCTTGCCCAGCGCTGTGACATCTCCCTGAATGGCAGGGTGCTTTGCCCAGCGCTGTGACATCTCCCTGAATGGCAGGGGGCTTTGCCCAGGGCTCTGACATCTCCCTGAAACGGCAGGGGCTTTGCCCAGCGCTGTGACATCTCCCTGAACGGCAGGGGCTTTGCCCAGCGCTGTGACATCTCCCTGAATGGCAGGGGGCTTTGCCCAGCGCTGTGACATCTCCCTGAACGGCAGGGGGCTTTGCCCAGCGCTGTGACATCTCCCTGAATGGCAGGGGGCTTTGCCCAGGGCTCTGACATCTCCCTGAACGGCACGGGGCTTTGCCCAGCGCTGTGACATCTCCCGGAACGGCAAGGGGGCTTTGCCCAGCGCTCTGACATCTCCCTGAACGGCAGGGGCTTTTCCCAGCGCTCTGACATCTCCCTGAACGGCAGGGGGCTTTGCCCAGCGCTGTGAAATCTCCCTGAATGGCAGGGGGCTTTGCCCAGCGCTGTGACATCTCCCTGAACGGCACGGGGCTTTGCCCAGCGCTGTGACATCTCCCTGAATGGCAGGGCTTTGCCCAGCGCTCTGACATCTCCCTGAACGGCAGGGGGCCTTGCCCAGCGCTGTGACATCTCCCTGAATGGCAGGGAGCTTTGCCCAGCGCTGTGACATCTCCCTGAATGGCAGGGGGCTTTGCCCAGGGCTCTGACATCTCCCTGAACGGCAGGGGGCTTTGCCCACGCTGTGACATCTCCCTGAACGGCAGGGGCTTTGCCCAGCGCTGTGACATCTCCCTGAATGGCAGGAGGCTTTGCCCAGCGCTGTGACATCTCCCTGAACGCAGGGGGCTTTTGCCCAGCGCTGTGACATCTCCTGAATGGCAGGGGCTTTGCCCAGGCTCTGACATCTCCCTGAACGGCAGGGGGCTTTGCCCAGCCCTGTGACATCTCCCTGAACGGCAGGGGCTTTGCCCAGGGCTCTGACATCTCCCTGAATGGCAGGGGGATTTGCCCAGCGCTGTGACATCTCCCTGAATGGCAGGGGCTTTGCCCAGGCTCTGACATCTCCCAGAACGGCAGGGGGCTTTGCCCAGGGCCTCTGACATCTCCCTGAACGGCAGGGGCCTTTGCCCAGCGCTGTGACATCTCCCGGAACGGCAGGGGGCTTTGCCCAGCGCTGTGACATCTCCCTGAACGGCAGGGGGCTTTGCCCAGCGGTGTGACATCTCCCTGAATGGCAGGGGCTTTGCCCAGCGCTGTGACATCTCCCTGAATGGCAGGGGCTTTGCCCAGCGCTGTGACATCTCCCTGAATGGCAGGGGCTTTGCCCAGCGCTGTGACATCTCCTTGAATGGCAGGGGGCTTTGCCCAGCGCTCTGACATCTCCCTGAATGGCAGGGGGCTTTGCCCAGCGCTCTGACATCTCCCTGAACGGCAGGGGGCTTTGCCCAGCGCTGTGACATCTCGCTGAACGGCAGGGGGCTTGCCCAGCGCTCTGGCATCTCCCTGAACGGCAGGGGGCTTTGCCCAGCGCTGTGACATCTCCCTGAATGGAGGAGGCTTTGCCCAGCGCTCTGACATCTCCCTGAATGGCAGGGGCTTTGCCCAGCGCTGTGACATCTCCTTAACGCAGGGGGCTTTGCCCAGCACTGTGACATCTCTCTGAACGGCAGGGGCTTTGCCCAGCGCTGTGACATATCCCTGAATGACAGGGGGCTTTGCCCAGCGCTGTGACATCTCCCTGAATGGCAGGGGGCTTTGCCCAGGGCTCTGACATCCCCCTGAACAGCAGGGGGCTTTGCCTTAGCGCTGAGACATCTCCCTGAACGGCAGGGGGCTTTGCCCAGGGCTCTGACATCTCCCTGAACGGCAGGGGGCTTTGCCCAGTGCTGTGACATCTCCCTGAACGGCAGGGGCTTTGCCCAGCGCTGTGACATCTCCCTGAACGGCAGGGGGCGTTTGCCCAGCGCTGTGACATCTCCCTGAACGGCAAGGGGCTTTGCCCAGCGCGTGACATCTCCCTGAACGGCAGGGGCTTTGCCCAGCGCTATGACATCTCCCTGAACGGCAGGGGGCTTTGCCCAGCGCTGTGACATCTCCCTGAACGGCAGGGGGCTTTGCCCAGCGCTGTGACATCTCCCTGAACGGCAGGGGCTTTGCCCAGCGCTGTGACATCTCCCTGAACGGCAGGGGCTTTGCCCAGCGCTGTGACATCTCCCTGAACGGCAGGGGGCTTTGCCCAGCGCTGTGACATCTCCCTGAACGGCAGGGGGCGTTGCCCAGCGCTCTGACATCTCCCTGAACGGCAGGGGGCTTTGCCCAGGCTCTGACATCTCCCTGAACGGCAGGGGGCTTTGCCCAGCGCTGTGACATCTCCTGAACGGGAGGGGCTTTGCCCAGCGCTCTGACATCTCCCTGAACGGCAGGGGGCTTTGCCCAGGGCTCTCACATCTCCCTGAACAGCAGGGGGCTTTGCCCAGCGCTGTCACTCTCCCTGAATGCGCGGGGCTTTGCCCAGTGCTCTGACATCTCCCTGAACGGCAGGGGGCTTTGCCCAGCGTCTGACACCCTGAACGGCAGGGGGCTTTGCCCAGGCTCCGACATCTCCCTGAATGGCAGGGGGCTTTGCCCAGCGTTCTCACAGTCGCCCTGAACGGCAGAGGGTTTGCCCAGCGCTGTGACATCTCCCTGAAGGCAGGGGGCTTTGCCCAGCGCTGTGACATCTCCCTGAATGGCAGGGGCCTTTGCCCAGGGTTCTGACATCTCCCTGAACGGCAGGGGCTTTGCCCAGGGCTCTGACATCTCCCTGAACGGCAGGGGGCTTTGCCCTGCGCTTTGACATCTCCCTGAACGGCAGGGGCCTTTGCCCAGCGCTGTGACATCTCCCGAACGGCAGGGGCTTTGCCCAGCGCTGTGACATCTCCCTGAACGGCAGGGGCTTTGCCAAGGGCTGTGACATCTTACTGAATGGCAGGGGGCTTTGCCCTGCGCTGTGACATCTCCCTGAACGGCAGAGGGCTTTGCCCAGGGCTCTGACATCTCCCTGAATGGCAGGGGGCTTTGCCCAGCGCTGTGACATCTCCCTGAACGGCACGGGGCTTTGCCCAGCGCTGTGACATCTCCCTGAACGGCAGGGGGCTTTGCCCAGCGCTGTGACATCTCCCTGAACGGCAGGGGGCTTTGCCCAGCGCTGTGACATCTCCCTGAACGGCAGGGGCTTTGCCCAGCGCTGTGACATCTCCCTGAACGGCAGGGGGCTTTGCCCAGCGCTGTGACATCTCCCTGAATGGCCGGGGGCCTTGCCCAGCGCTGTGACATCTCCCTGAACGGCAGGGGCTTTGCCCAGCGCTGTCACATCTCCCTGAATGGCACGGGCTTTGCCCAGTGCTCTGACATCTCCCTGAACGGCAGGGGCTTTGCCCAGCGGTCTGACACTCCCTGAACGGCAGGGGGCTTTGCCCAGGGCTTCTGACATCTCCCTGAATGGCAGGGGGCTTTGCCCAGCGCTCTGACAGTCGCCCTGAACGGCACGGGGCTTTGCCCAGCGCTGTGACATCTCCCTGAATGGCAGGGGGCTTTGCCCAGCGCTGTGACATCTCCCTGAATGGCAGGGGGCTTTGCCCAGGGCTCTGACATCTCCCTGAACGGCAGGGGGCTTTGCCCAGGTCTCTGACATCTCCCTGAACGGCAGGGGCTTTGCCCAGCGCTCTGACATTTTCCCTGAACGGCAGGGGGCTTTGCCCAGCGCTGTGACATCTCCCTGAACGCAGCGGGCTTTGCCCAGCGCTGTGACATCTCCCTGAATGGCAGGGGGCTTTGTCCAGGGCTCTGACATCTCCCTGAACGGCAGGGGGCCTTGCCCGCGCTGTGACATCTCCCTGAATGGCAGGGGGCTTTGCCCAGCGCTCTGACATCTCACTGAACGGCAGGGGGCTTTGCCCAGCGCTGTGACATCTCCCTGAACGGCAGGGGCTTTGCCCAGCGCTCTGACATCTCCCTGAATGGCAGGAGGCTTTGCCCCAGCGCTGTGACATCCCCTGAACGGCAGGGGCTTTGCCCAGCGCTGTGACATCTCTCGGAATGGCAGGGGGCTTTGCCCAGGGCTCTGACATCTCCCTGAACGGCAGGGGGCTTTGCCCAGCGCTGTGACATCTCCCTGAAAGGCAGGGGCTTTGCCCAGGCTCTGACATCTCCCTGAACGGCAGGGGGATTTGCCCAGCGCTGTACATCTCCCTGAATGGCAGGGGCCTTTGCCCAGGGCTCTGACATATCCCTGAACGGCAGGGGCTTTGCCCAGGGCTCTGACATCTCCCTGAACGGCAGGGCGTTTGCCCAGCGCTGTGACATCTCCCTGAACGGCAGGGGGCTTTGCCCAGCGCTGTGACATCTCCCTGAACGGCAGGGGCTTTGCCCAGCGCTGTGACATCTCCCTGAATGGCAGGGGGCTTTGCCCAGCGCTGTTGACATCTCCCTGAATGTCAGGGGGCTTTGCCCAGCGCTGTGACATCTCTCTGAATGGCAGGGGGCTTTGCCCAGGGCTCTGACATCTCCCTGAACGGCAGGGGGCTTTGCCCAGCCCTGTGACATCTCCCTGAACGGCAGGGGGCTTTGCCCAGGCTCTGACATCTCCCTGAATGGCAGGGGAATTTGCCCAGCGCTGTGACATCTCCCTGAATGGCAGGGGGCTTTGCCCAGGGCTCTGACATCTCCCTGAACGGCAGGGGCTTTGCCCAGGGCTCTGACATCTCCCTGAACGGCAGGGGCCTTTGCCCAGCGCTGTGACATCTCCCGAACGGCAGGGGGCTTTGCCCAGCGCTGTGACATCTCCCTGAACGGCAGGGGGCTTGCCCAGCGTTGACATCTCCCTGAATGGCAGGGGGCTTTGCCCAGCGCTGTGACATCTCCCTGAATGGCAGGGGCTTTGCCCAGCGCTGTGACATCTCCCTGAATGGCAGGGGGCTTTGCCCAGCGCTGTGACATCTCCTGAATGGCAGGGGCTTTGCCCAGCGCTCTGACATCCCCTGAATGGCGGGGGCTTTGCCCAGCGCTCTGACATCTCCCTGAACGGCAGGGGGCTTTGCCCAGCGCTGTGACATCTCGCTGAACGGCAGGGGGCTTTGCCCAGCGCTCTGGCATCTCCCTGAACGGCAGGGGGCTTTGCCCAGCGCTGTGACATCTCCCTGAATGGAGGGGCTTTGCCCACGCTCTGACATCTCCCTGAATGGCAGGGGGCTTTGCCCAGCGCTGTGACATCTCCCTTAACGGCAGGGGCTTTGCCCAGCACTGTGACATCTCTTCTCTGAACGGCAGGGGCTTTGCCCAGCGCTCTGGCATCTCCCTGAACGGCACGCTTTGACCGCTGCTGTCAGCTGTTCTGAGAGGACAGTCGTCTTGAAAGTAGGTTTTTAAATTAATCTTTGTATTTTATGTCGGATGTCCAAGTGACTTGCATTTACTTTCCTTTACGACAATACCTAATTCGCCTGCAGTCTCTCAAACCAACGTCTCTGCAACTTAACCTTGTGTTTTCTTTTCAGGGCTTTGAACTAGATCAGCGTATGTTCAGCTTTGTCTGATGTTGAACGACTAGGAATTCCTAGAACCAAAGAAAGGGGTGGGGGTCACTAGAATTCCTAGAACCAAAGAAAGGGTGGGGTCACTAGGAATTCCTAGAACCAAAGAAAGGGTGGGATGACTAGGAATTCCTAGACCCAAAGAAAGGGTGGGATGACTAGAATTCCTAGACCCAAAGAAAGGATGGGATGACTAGGAATTCCTAGACCCAAAGAAAGGATGGGATGACTAGGAATTCCTAGAACCAAAGAAAGGGTGGGATGACTAGAAATTCCTAGAACCAAAGAAAGGGTGGGATGACTAAAATTGCTAGAACCAAAGAAAGGGTGGGATGACTAGGAATTCCTAGAACCAATGGGGGGAGGGCGTTTATGCCGCATTATAATCTTTCATGCCGGATTCTCGCTTACATGCGGCTTGGGCAGGGAATTGCGTGTAGTGGTTTGAGTAGGTGGACGAAGAGATAGTGCAGATGGGGAGGGAAAAAAAGCATGCCTGTCTGCAGATGAAGAGAAAAGATGTTTAATCAGGGTAGACGTACAGTCCTCTTAGACTGAAAAGTAAGAGAGAATGGGTGATGTGTGTGTGTGTGTGTGTGTGTGTGTGTGTGATTGCTGACTTTCTTTCTTCTCATATTGGAATCATTGTTAAAAATGTGTTCCAAGTTTGCTACCCTTTCCTCTGCACTCTCCTTTAAGACACAAATGCAGACCGCATTTACCTGCAGTTACTCCTCCTCTCTCCTCTACCCTCCCCCTCCCCGTTCCGCACGAAATGAAGCCATTAGCATGGCCTTTCGCTGTCGGTTGTGCCGACGTATAGGTTTTAAAAATGTATGATTTTATCATGCTTAATATAAATGAACATTTACACGAAACTAATAACAATTGGTGGATGATATATAACATATGAGATTATTCATTAGTCTGACCTCTACCCATTGACCTGTCCAGCTTGGGTGGCCCTATCAGGAGCATGCAGCTCCCGCTGGCATAACTCTCTGGGTCATATAGGTACACAAGCTCCCTCACCACAAGGAAGAGCTTGACAGAGAACCAACCATAGACGAACTCAACGAAGCCCTGGACTCTTGCCTCAGGGAAGGCACCAGGGAAAGACGGTATTCCCGCCGAAGTACTTTAGTGTTGTAAAGAGACACTCATCACCGAGTTGCATGAAATCCTCTGCCTCTGTTGGAGTGAAGGCGAAGTACCGCAAGACATGAGGGATGCTAACGTCGTCACACTGTACAAAAACAAAGGTGACAGAAGCGATTGCAATAATTATCGTGGCGTATCCTTCATTAGTATCGTTGGGAAAGTCTTTGCACGAGTAGCACTGAAGAGGCTCCAAGTACATGCAGAGCAAGTTTATCCTGAATCACAGTGCGGTTTCCGTGCCAACAGATCCACTATAGATATGATCTTCTCCCTTAAACAACTTCAGGAGAAATGTATGGAGCAAAGGCAGCCACTCTTCATTGCCTTTATAGATCTCACAAAGGCTTTCGATCTGGTCAGCAGGGATGGCCTCTTCAAGATCCTCCCCAAGATTGGATGTCCACCCAAACTTCTCAGCATCATCAGATCCTTTCACGAAGACATGAAAGGCACCGTCATCTTTGACGGCTCAACATCAGCTGCCTTCAACATACGGAGCGGAGTGAAACAGGGTTGCGTCCTGGCTCCCACCCTGTTTGGAATCTTCTTTGCTGTGATGCTGAAACACGCATTTGGTCCTGCAGCTGAAGGTATCTACCTCCGAACCTGGACAGACGGGAAGCTCTTCAACCTCTCCAGACTAAGAGCCAAGACTAAAGTCAGGCTGAGGTGCCTGCGTGACTTCCTCTTTGCAGACGACGCAGCAGTAACCGCCCACTCAGCCGAGGACCTACAGCATCTCATGACTCGCTTCAGCGATGCCTGCCAAGACTTCGGGCTTACCATTAGCTTGAAGAAAACACAGGTCATGGGGCAGGATATTGACTCTCCCCCAGTCATCAGCATCAATGACCATGAACTGGAAGTCGTCCATGACTTTGTTTATCTGGGCTCAACTATCTCAGACACCCTCTCACTTGACGCAGAGCTCAACAGGCGCATCGGCAAGGCAGCTACCACCATGACCAGACTGACAAAGAAAGCATGGAACAACAGCAAGCTGACCGAGCACACAAAGATCCAGATCTACAGAGCCTGCGTTGTGAGCACCCTCCTGTATGGCAGCGAGTCTTGGACTTTGCGTGCCCGACAGGAGCGAAAGCTCATGCTTTCATATGCGTAGCTCGAGCATTTAACATCACCATTGGCAGGACAAGGTCCCAAACAACGCGTCCTGGAAAGAGCCGGATGCACCAGCATTACACGCTCAAACGGACAGCCTGGTGCAGTCGTGCGAGGTCGAGTCAAAGACCTTGCTCTATGAGACTGTGCAGGAAACGCCACAGCAGACAAGCTGCGATCAAAGACAGTGCAAGAGGACCTAAAGGCCTTGAACATCGACCAGAACATGGGAAGCGCATGCCCCAACGGTCGCTGGAGACAGACTGTGCCAGAAAGGCCTCCTTGAGAGAACTGCTAGCCACGGGAAAAGAGAACATGAGATAGAAAGCTTGCAGAGGCAACAAAGCACATAACTCATTGTTTTGCCACAGGGACTGTCAATCCCTCTCGGCTCCACCTACCGTCTGTCCAGAATAGACCCTAGAGCGCACTCATGTCTCCAGACTGAAGATGCTACCTATGAGATTATTCTAACACTTATGAAAACAGAATATAACGTGCCCTTTTTTCACAGGTTTAATCCCTCTCTCCTCTCTCTCTCTCTCCTCTCTCTCTCCTCTCTCTCTCTTCTTCTCTCTCTCTCCTCTCTCTCTCTCTCTCTCTCTCTCTCTCTCTCTCTCTCTCTCTCTCTCATTCTTTCTATCTCCCTTTTCACTCTCTCTCTCTCTCTCTCTCTCTCTCTCTCGTCTCTCTTCTCTCCTCTCTCCTCTCTCTCCTCTCTCCCTCCTCTCCTCTCTCTCTCCTCTCTCTCTCTCTCTCTCTCTTCTCTCTCTCTCTCTCTCTTTTGTCTCTGTCTGTGCATGTGTGCGTGTGTATGTTCCGAATTCCGTACATATTTTGTCAAGTTCATTTTACTGTCTGATTTTATACAGGCTAATTATTGTACGTTTTAGTACAGTTCCATTTCAAATCATTACATCTCATGCTGTTCCCCCTCTCCCTTCCATCCTCTCTCTCTCTCTCTTTTTTTTTTCTCTCCCCCCCCCCCCCCCCCCAATGTCATCTTACTTTGCTTAATACGTTCTACGTATTTTCATGCCTTGCGAAAAATGAATGCATGTGGTGCCTTGCTCTCTCTCTCTCTCTCTCTCTCTCTCTCTCTCTCTCTCTCTCTCTCTCTCTCCTCTCTCTCTCTCTCTCTCTCTCTCTCTCTCTCTCTCCTCTCTCTCTCTCTCTCTCTCTCTCTCTCTCTCTCTCTCTATGCGTGCAAACGTGCGTGTATTTGTGTGTTCAAAAATATGTACGCACTTTGTCATATTCACTTCACTGTCTGTTTTCATACATGCCAATCTTGTACGTTGTAGTACACTTACATATGTTTCCCCAGCCCACCTCACTCCCTACCCCCACTCTCTCCTTCCTCTTCATTATTATTATTCTCATTTTTATTTTATTTTATTTTTTTGTTATTATTATTTTTTGTTGTTGTTTTGTTTATTATTATTCTTATTTTTTGTTTTGTTTTCATTTATCTTCTATTTTCATTTGATGTTCCTCTATGATTACATGACCGCTTTGCTTGCTTCTTTGATTTCTTACATTAATTGATTTCACTGCATGTTGCAGTCCCTACTCAGGGCGAGGACTGGATGTAAAAAAGCACGTTAGTGCTTATCTATTATCCTCGTAAATAGAGAATTTTGTCTTGTCTTGTCTTGTCTCTCTCAAAGATTACATCATAATAAGTGTGAGCCCCCTCCCTCATCCGCACACAAACATACACACACATACACACTCGCACGCGCGTGCACACATGCACATGAATGGGGGCACTCACACTATTGTAATGAATGCTCACACACATAGAAATGACGCGCACGCGTGCGTCCCCTCCCTCACCTGCATGCAAACCTACACACACACACACACACACACACACGCACGCACGCACGCACGCCGCACGCACGCACGCACGCACGCACGCACGCACGCACGCACGCACGCACGCACCACCACACACACACACACACACACACAAAGAGAGAGAGAGAGAGAGAGAGAGAGAGAGAGAGAAGAGAGAGAGAGAGAGAGAAGAGAGAGAGAGAGAGTGTGCTGGCACTGCAATATTGCAGTAAGATGTGATGTATCTGATGTCATGATGGTAAACTGGTGAGATTCATTGCAGTACAATGTTTGTATTCTGCAGCAGATCGCAGTCTGAAGACACGGAGAGTCACCAACCAGTCCACTCGCTGGCCATTCAAAACAGTCACCAACCAGTCCACTCGCTGGCCATTCAAGACAGTCACCAACCAGTCCACTTGCTGGCCATTCAAGACAGTCACCAACCAGTCCACTAGCTGGCCATTCAAGACACAGTGACCAGTTAGTCCACTCGTTGGCTATTCAAGACACAGTGACCAGTCAGCCCACTCGCTGGCCATTCAAGACACAGTGACCAGTTAGTCCACTCGCTGGTCATTCAAGACACAGTGACCAGTTAGTCCACTCGCTGGTCATTCAAGACACAGTGACCAGTTAGTCCACTCGCTGGCCATTCAAGACACAGTGACCAGTTAGTCCTCTCGCTGGCCATTCAAGACACAGTGATCAGTTAGTCCTCTCGCTGGCCATTCAAGACACAGTGACCAGTTAGTCCACTCGCTGGCCATTCACGACACAGTGACCAGTCAGTCCACTCGCTGGCCATTCAAGACACAGTCCCCAACAGTTCACTCGCTGGCCATTCAAGACACAGTGACCAGTCAGTCCACTCGCTGGCCATTCAAGACACAGTGACCAGTCAGTCCACTCGCTGGCCATTCAAGACACAGTGACCAGTCAAACCACTCGCTGGCCATTCAAGACACAGTGACCAGTCAAACCACTCGCTGGCCATTCAAGACACAGTCACCAGTTAGTCCACTCGCTGGCCATTTAAGACACTTCGCCAAGACTCGAACCCACGACCTGACCCTGTCAATGCAAGTTCTTGACCCAGCCAAAGACGTGCCTTGCAGTCCTTGCAACTGTCTCCGTCGTCAGCAGCTCTTAATCTCCAACTGTCGTGGCTATTCCGGCCCCACTGCTGACCGCCGCCATCTTGGGCATGCTAATCGGCACTGCGCATGCCCAGCTGTCAGCATGTGTTCCGATTCCGGCGGAAACGGGATGGCGCCGGCTCGGGAGACTGCCAGTCACCGATTTGAGGAGGGAGACAGAATCGGAAAAGGCGGATCTTGCGATGTGTATTGTGGAGTGGAAAAAGTACAGAAGTTTGGTCTCTCTGTCTGTGTCTCTGCCGTGTGTGTGTGTGTGTGTGTGTGTGTTGTGTGTGTGTGTGTGTGTGTGTGTGTGAGTGTGTGTGTGTGTGTATGTGTGTGTGTGTGTGTGTGTGTGTGTGTGTGTGTGTGTGTGTGTGTGTGGGTGTGTGTATGAGAGAGAGAGAGAGAGAGAGAGAGAGAGAGAGAGAGAGAGAGAGAGAGAGAGAGTTCAGAAACTTAATTTCAAAGGATATATTAATTTTAAATGCTGTGGGGTTTTTTTTTATTTGGATTGCTTACCCAACTATTCTCGTTTGCCTACACTCACCTTTCGTCCTCATTATGCTCCCTCTTCTTTATTTATAATGATATCAAGAAAGCTCCATTTATGTCGGCAATTATTTTACAATCGTGTGAGGGTTCGTTCACTCCATAATGTCCATACACAGAAACATTGCAGATGCTCTCTCTCTCTCTCTCTCTCTCTCTCTCTCTCTCTCTCTCTCTCTCTCTCTCTCTCTCTCTCTCTCTCTCTCCCCCTCTCTTTCAACTTTATTGACTAACTTGAATAATTTTCGTTGTCATCATCATCATTATCATCATCATGAACATCATATTTCTCAGCGTTAGGGAATTATCATCCTAATTATCGTTATCACCTTGGACATGGCTGTCTTGATTAGCGTCACGGTCAACCAGGTCACTATCCTTTAGGTGCGGTGTTTCAGGGCACAGGCAGGCGACACGCCCTCAAAGTGCTACGAGAGGGTTCCCCAACTCAGCAGTCTCAGCTTCTGCAGGAGGCAAACGTCCTCGTCAAACTCTCCTGCCCCAACATTGTCCAGATGCACTGCCTCAACTATGAGGTAAGAGTTGAGTCCATACCCAGACCAAACTCTCCTGGCCTAGCCAAACATTGTCCGAATGTGTGGCCTGAACTATGAGGTTAGAGTAGAATAAGCAAAACAAAGCAAACACACACACACCACACACACACACACACACACACACACACACACACACACACACACACACACACACACTTTTATGTAATTCCCTTACGAACCAAGCATTACCAGACTATTAAGTGTGTATGTCGTGGGATCTTTCAGTTCAACATGTGACCCTTTTTGAATGGTGTTATACCAAGTGCTGACACTGGGCATGTTAATGTGTTTGACTTTTTAGATTCGTTGCCAGTTGTTTTTCTTGTTAATTTAACGAGTAACCTTTTGCAAAGTCCATAAAGGAACATTTTATAGTCATAATCGTAAGTTAGATTACTTTAGTTATTTGTTCTCTAATTTTTCATAGTCACTGTCATATAATTCATCTATCCTTTATTTTTGTTCTATGTAACCACTTCGTCCTCTTCTCTTCTTTTATGATAATAGTCCCAAACGGACTATGAACATGGACCAAATGGAATATCCATGTGTCTGTGGAAAGCGTTTCGCTACTACCCGTGGCATGAAGATCCACAGAACAAAGATGGGATGTGTGAAGACTCATCTGAATGAGCAGCAGCGCACTGCATCAGCAGATAAGACGTCGGACGACCAAGGCCAGGATTTAAACCACAGTGCCAAGGACATCCACGCTGTTGGTTCGGATGAGGAATTTGCACAGGCCCTCGATGCCAGGCGCCTGAAACTCAATCTGCCACGAGCAAACGAAACTGAGGATTGGGAGAAACTGGATGCAAAAATCGTCCAAAGACTAGCCACATATGGGGATATTGTGTATGCCACATGTAGAGACGCATATGGAGCAAAACTACCCAAAGAGAGAACACCTCCAAAGAAATCCAGACGCCTAGAAGAGATGGACGAGATCAGGGTCCAAAAGAAAAACCTCAAGAAGCAAATGAAGACCGCACTGCCAGCTGAAAAACAAGGCTTGGAAAAACTCTGGAAAGACCTGAAAGCAAAACACAGCGCCCTCAGCAAAGTGGAATCTGCGAGGAAGAGGAAGAACAAAAAGAAGAGACCCAAGAGCGCTTCTTCAGAGACCCCTTCCAGTTTGCCAGAACACTGAGCAGCCGAAATCTGGGACCCTAAGTGTGGACAAAGGAGTTCTTGAGCAGCATCTGAGGAAAACATACTCTGACTCACAGAGCAAAGCACCACTCGACATTCAAGGTCTGGTGTGGCCAACCAAACCTGAGGAACAGTTCAATGACAAGCCACCAACGTTGGCGGAAATCAAGAAGGTGGTCGACAAAGCCAGAGCCAAATCATCACCAGGGCCAAACGGAATACCTTACCAGTTGTACAAGAAATGTCCCAAGGTGCTGGAGTGGCTCCACAGGCTGCTGCGACCAGCTTGGAGAAACCAAATCAGCGGCCAGTGGATGACGGCAGATGGTGTGTACATCCCCAAAGAGCAAAACTCAAGTGACATCAGCCAGTTCAGGCCAATATCACTACTGCACGTCGAAGGGAAAATCTTCTTCTCTGTCATGGCTGCAAGGCTGACCAAGTACCTCATGGAAAACAAGTACTTGGATGTGTCAGTCCAGAAAGGTGGCATCCCAGGCGTGGCTGGCTGTGTAGAACACGCCACAATGATCTGGGACGCAATCCAAAGAGCAAAAACAGAAAAGAGAGACCTGGACATAGTGTGGCTTGATCTGGCAAACGCATATGGATCTGTACCCCATGAGATGATACAGCTGGCTCTTGAGATGTACCATGTGCCAAAAGAACATCCGCGACATGCTCAAGAAGTACTTCAATGGCTTCTCAATGCGGTTCTCCACCAAGGAGTACACAACAGACTGGATCAACTTGGAAGTGGACATTGCAGTGGGCTGTGCAATTTCCCCAATACTGTTTGTGTTGGCAATGGAAGTCATCTTGAAAGCAGCAACAAGCAACGCAAGACAAACAGACCCTGCGTTGGATACAAGATGCCCCCTCTCAAGGCCTTCATGGATGACACTACAGTGATTTCATCCAGAGAAGACGAGACACGTCATGTGGTGGAGAGGCTGGACGACATAGTTGCCTCATCCAGAATGAAGTTCAAGCCAAAGAAATCACGGAGTCTCTCACTGAGGAAAGGAAAAGTGGCCGAATCTGTGGTCTTCAGTGTTGCCAACCAGGCCATTCCAACAGTCACAGAAGAGCCAGTCAAGAGCCTTGGAAGATGGTATGATGATACCCCGAAAGACACACAAAGAGCAAAAGAAACCAAGCAGATGTCGGAAGAAGGCTTGGAGACCATTGACCAGTGTGGGCTCCCTGGCAAGTACAAGGTCTGGGGTCTGCAGTTCATGCTAATACCAAATCTCCTATGGCCTCTGATGATATACGACATCTGCACCGGCATAGTGGAGGCAATGGAAGCCCAAATCAACAAGTTCACAAGGAAATGGCTTGGTGTGCCACCATGTCTCACTGACATAGCGCTGTACTGTCGCCAAGCAAAGCTGAAACTACCTTTGAAATCTGTCCTGGAGCAATACAAAGCAGGGAAGGTCAGACTTCAAAGCATGCTGGAGGACTCAGGAGACAAGGTGGTAGAAGCAGTCAAGCCCCAGCTGAAGACAGGCAGAAAATGGAAAGTTCAAGAGGCGGTGGATTCTGCAAAAGAAAGTCACAAGATCAGAGAAATAACAGGGCACACACAGACCAACAGACAAGGACTGGGGGGGGGGGGGGGGGGGGGGGGGGTTGACCAAAACTGAATGGTGGTCAAAGGCCAAAGGAAAAGCCAAAAGAGACATGATGATTCAGGAGATGAGAAAAGAAGACCAAAAAAGACTCCAAAAAGCAGTCCAGCAGAGCCAGCAAGGGCAATGGACAACGTGGGAGAATGCACTCCAAAGAAGTCTCACTTGGAATGACATTTGGCACATGGCCCCTCTCAGGATCAGCTTCATTCTCAGATCTGCATATGACCTTCTGCCCTTAAATGCAAACCTGGTGAAGTGGGGAAAACAGGCGGTCCTGCATGCCCCCTCTGCCGTGAAAAACAAACAGTGGAGCATGTCCTAAGCTCATGTAAAGTAGCCCTGGCTCAAGGAAGGTACACATGGAGGCACGACCAAGTGCTCAAAGAGATTGTACAAGCAGTCTGGGCTAGTACCAACACCACAAAAGGGAAAATCAGGACTCCAAAAGCGCCCGCAATATTCTTCATGGCAGGAGGTAGCAAATCATGGCCAAGAACAACAGTGCCACTCAGAACATGCAGGCAGAGTCTGCTGGACGGGGCAGATGACTGGGAGTGCACTGCAGACCTCCCAGAATGGAAGAGTCACCCAGAGATCATCAGCAAGAGTGGCATGAGACCAGACATAGTAGTCCACTCTCAGTCGACCAAGCAGCTGATCATGATCGAGCTCACGGTGCCATATGAGAACAGAATGGAGGCAGCTCAAATCTACAAGACTGAAAAGTATGCTGATCTGGCAAACAGCTTGAGGAGAGAAGGCTATCAGGTCAAAGTCCTCACTGCAGAAACTGGAGCTAGGGGGTTTGTAGGAACGTCTGCATACAGCCTCATGAAACAGCTCTCAGTTGCAGGGAAGGAAAAAACCAGAGCCCTGAAAGCAATGGCAGAAGCGGCAGAGAGGTATTCAAGCTGGATCTGGTCAAGAAGGAACAAAAGTGAACTTCATAAGGCTTAAATTTCCCTACAAATATCAGGTGCCCAGTGGCTCAGTGGTTAGAGTGCGAGTCATTAAGTGGAAAATGAGCATGTCCAGAGGGTCATGGCTCGTCCCAAGATGGAGAAAAAGGGGCAGCAGAGGGACATCCGGAGTCATGAACCGGGTGTGGCCCAACCCCTCTAGAGTGTCAGGAGATAAGGGCTGAAACACTTGCTTGATGGGGGCTTCTCTTCTGAGGACTCTCTGCTGCCACGCTCTCCACGAGTTTCTTTCTTCTCTACTAAAATTGTAAACACTACATAACGATAGATCCCCGTCTCGGTAGATCCCTGTCTCGATAGATCCCCCACTACATGTGGACGAATTTCCGTCTCGGTAGATCCCCGTCTTGGTAGATCCCCATCTCGGTAGATCCCCGTCTCGATAGATCCTCCACTACATGTGGACGAATTTCCGTCTCAGTAGATCCCCGTTTCGATAGATCCCCATCTCGGTAGATCCCCGTCTCGATAGATCCCCCACTACATGTGGACGAATTTCCGTCTCGATAGATCCCCGTCTCGGTAGATCCCCATGACGGTAGATCCCCATCTCGACAGATCCCTGTCTTGGTAGATCCAAAAACAGTTACGGGGATCCATCGAGATGGGGATCTATTGAGACGGGGATCTATCAAGACAGGGATCCATCGAGACGGGGATCTATCGAGATGGGGATCCATCGAGACGGGGATCTATCGAGACGGGGATCTATCGAGTGCCCCCCGTTATTTTAGACGTCTGCAAACACCTATATGTGTGACGAGACGTAAAACAGAATTCCTTCCTACACACACACGCGCGCACACACACACACACACACACACACACACACACACACACACACACACACACACCACACACACACACCACACCACCACCACCACCACCACCACACAACAACAACAACAACAATAACGACAACAACAACAGAATTACTGCGTAGCCAAACGAAAGAACGAAGAAATAGCTATACAGACACAAAGCGCTTCGACCTGTTAGGTCTTCTTCAGGCAAGTCAAGTAACATTCAAGACGGTGAAAACGAAGGACGAGCAGACAGTCACTTGTCTCTATGAAGTGATGAGAGTTACTGATGCATGTTGAAAAGAATTACGATAGCATTTTGAACATCTGACAGGTGGTGTTTTGTCATAAGTTTTGAACATCTGACAGGTGGCGTTTTGTCATAAGTTTTGAACATCTGACAGGTGGCGTTTTGTCATAAGTTCGTTGTCTTCTGAATTTTCCACCCTCACCCCCACCCTCTTTGCTGCTGCCCTCGTGTTTGACTTTTCCTCACCCCCACCCTCTTTGCTGCTGCCCTCGTGTTTGACTTTTCTCACCCCCACCCTCTTTGCTGCTGCCCTCGTGTTTGACTTTTCTTCACCCCCACCCTCTTTGCTGCTGCCCTCGTGTTTGACTTTTCCTCACCCCCACCCTCTTTGCTGCTGCCCTCGTGTTTGACTTTTCCTCACCCCCACCCTCTTTGCTGCTGCCCTCGTGTTTACTTTTCCGAGCATGTTCCCTTGCTTGAGAGAATGTAAATATCTATGTTCAAGACCACCCATCTTTTTTTGCACGAAAACCCCCTTTTCACATCCAAATCACGTCCATCTCATATCAGTTTTGGTCAAAATTAACACCTGTTTTACAAACAAAATTAACACGCAAAAACCTCTAAAATTGACGTAATCAGTACATTAAAATGGGGGCTTACGTGCTAGATAAGATTTGGTGATCGTGAACATAGATATTTACATTCTCTCCAAGGACATAAAAATTAAGGGTTTACAGTACGCCTGTCTACTTTCAATGCTATTAACGTCTGCGGGACTGAGCCCTTGCTACTTTTCTAGTATGCTCTTCTACTTCTAGCTCTATTAATAAATCAGAACAAACAACTGGCTTTCCATCTTGATTAGTTATTTTTACATCCAATGAATTTATATCTACGCTAATTAATTCTTTAAATTGGTTGTCTCCGTCAAACGTATATAACTGATAATCGCAAAACCCCGCCCTAGTTGGTAGCAAAACCTTTAGAATGTAGACGGATAGCCAGCAAACAAATTAGCACATGTTCTTAACTCTTGTAAATGGACATACAGCATTGGGTTCACAAGAAAATCAGAAGGTTTATTGCCTTTAAATTGATAAACATCTTCTCTTGTACTAAATCTATAATCTCCGCCACTACTGTGAAAGCCTAAAATTCGAGCCAGACCTTTAGGGAAAGTATACTCTCTTCTTTATTCTAGTGGGAAATTTACAGTAATTCTAAGGTTTGCCTCGTTAATTTGTTAACAATATATCATATTCGCTAAGTACTTCTTTTAAAGAACAAAAGTTGTAGTAGCCATCAGGTATTGTTATATGAGTTATTTGATTGCCTTGTTCGTCATTAACATTAATCCAGTTATTCTGAGCCTTTTCGGATATGTTAGCCCACATAACTTTAAACCCAATTTCTCTAAGGGCAACCCTATAATTACCGCGCCTATTGTCAATTGGGTTTGTTAAGAACACACGTTGTTTTGTTGGTTTATATAGATGCGCATCTTTTTTATAACTATTTTAAAAACTATTTAAAAAAATGGAGCCTTTTAAATATAACGAAAGTGCTGCCTACAATGTAGGAGCGTTTTATAATCCTAAATCGTTAGACTTCAGCAATCTAACCATTGCAGTAGATGAATATAATGGCTTCCAAGTTAGACTTGTAAACCCACTAACTAAATATTTAAATCCGCCAATAAAGAATGATAGAGTGCCATCAGCATGGTCATCCCGCCCTATGGCTTTTTTCCAGAATCAGTTAAATTTTGCCATTTACTGCGCAACCACTGGCTGTGGGGTTTCATATGCAAACCATTTAAACCACCCCAATCTTTTAGTAAGGTCAGTATATAACTTTCATGTTTATTACCAGTACAGGCGAATACTAACTGAACTACAAGTGCCTCTCCCTAACGACAACGCGTTTAATCCATTTAAAAGTCCAATGGACAATAATGCATATGAAAGAATCTGCAACGAATTTAACATTAATCCTTCAACTGACTTTAGACAAAAGTTAGACCGCAATCATGGGTTAGGCACGTTGTATTTGTGGGGCGCAAAAAGAGAATATACTTATGACTACTGGCCTGGCCACACCTCTTTTCAACCAGACAAACAAGTTCGATTGGGATCCATAGAACAAAAACATCCTAATGCTTGGGCAACATTTATCTTAGATGAAAGTAAAGGCCTAACAATGCCAGGAGTGCAAAGACTTAATGACTCCATACGGACATATGTTTGGTGTTTATTAGGAGCACAAGCACAGACCAAGTCTAGCATACTAGATCAATCTACAGGCTTTGATGCTAGAAAACAATTTCTAGCTAATTTAGAAGATGCTATTAACTCTGCTAGAGAACAGGAAAAGGCGGCTTCTAACTCACTTTCGCCCTCCACCAAGTTTTCGGGCGAAAGTGACCTAAAAGCCGCCTTTTCCTGTTCTCTGACAAGTAAGACTTCAATAACCAAAAAATAACGATTATCTACAAACAGACATACTGTGTAGGATTATCCGTTTTTAATACTAATTTACTAAACTTTTCAGATTTCAGTTTTTGCTTAATCCTATGTTTTTCCTGGTCATTTCAATAACATCATTTTCACGCAAACATTCATCAAATGCATCTCTGTCTTTCATGTGAAATAAAACTACAGTCTTTAACTGTTCTCTAAAGTCTTTTAAAACCGAGTTATATTTTTGACATAAAATCCACACACTTATCCCAGCATGCCTTCCACTGAAAGCTAGTTTCGACAAAGTGTTTCTCTTTTTAACTATGTCTCTTTCTGCTGAACAGTCATCTATAATAAATAGTGTCTGCGTTCCTTCAAACAATATAAAAAAGCGTTCTAGACACTCACTCAGTTTATTGCTAGGATTAACTAAAAATATGTTATCATCAGTCCATATAAACCTTCTATCATGATATGCTTTGTTCCATTTAAGTGTTGGGCAGAAAATCACAATATGATCAAAATTATAACGATAAACTGTTTGTAACAGGTCAAGGATAAATATTGTTTTTCCACAACCAGTTTGTCCACAAATTAATGAACAATGAGGGGTTTTTGTCATAAAGTTTAACTGCTCCATAGTTTTATAACAGAACTTAATCTAATCCAGTTATTGTTTTTATCATGCTCTCTGTCAAAACTTGTTCAGTATAATAAAAATCCTATAAGGTCTAAATGTGTAAGATTAATCCAATTTAGTTCTGTAAGATTGTTTCTATTTAGACTAATATTGATTTTGTTGCTTGTTGTTATGACCTTAATATCCTCACCGTTGTAAAGAACGACGACGGTAACTTTAAGTTTTTCAACGTCTAAGTTTTGCCAGCTAATTAGAATTCCTTTTAGAAGGACGTCACTAACGCCCACAACCCCATCCCTCTTCACATCTTTTAAGACAGAAATTTCAAATATCATTGTGAACGCATCATTAATTTCATTTGTGGAATGAATTGTAATCTTGTAGAAGCATCTTTTAAAACCGTTTCTCTTCTGGTGGAGGATGTACTGTTTATTCCCATACAGCTTTATTTCAATCTCTTTCCGACTATTGTCATCTGGCATAAGACTTACATGTAAAGGGCCAGAGTTGAATGCTTTTCTGAAACTTTTTTGGCGGCTAAAAAATGTAAATGGGCTTATTGAATTCAAATTTTATTTCCCATTCTAAATATGGTTCTAAGTGCCATTTAAGGTCAGGTTTTCGAACTATTTTATATTCATACTGGCCAACATTATTTGCTTCTAGATTGCGCAGTTGTTCTAGTTTAGGAAACTTTTTGCTGTCGCCAACCTCTTTGCGTTTATAATCACCATCTTTAGTGTACTCAAAACCATACAAAGCGCCTATCTCACCGTTCTGTTCAAAGTCCACAACGTCTGCAAGGTCTTTTAATTCTAAAGTTATACACCTTACAGGCGCTAATGTAACTCCCGATTCATCTGGCCCACGCGACATTTTTTAGTACAACTTATTATTTTATTTCCAAAACAATGTGCAGGTTATCACATTCTACGACTTTCCCCGTTTTGTCTTTGATCTTTATATTAAATGATCCAACCCTCCCACAAACTAATTTTTTAAACTGTAAATTAGGAATTGTATAATTTCATAATCGCAATATGCAGCTTTCCCTGAGGAAGAGCTCTTAAAACAGTTGAGGGCCTTCCATCATATAAGTTTTCATCAGTGCTCAGCTCATCTAAATGAACATAGAGTAATGAATGTAATTCAAGATCGAGCGGATTTTTCCCCTCATAAGTAGTTTTGTTTTGTGTAACTATTAAATTTTTGAGCGTCCTGACTGTCAGTTGCAAAGCCTAACATTTTAGCTAGCTCTACATCAAAGTAGTAACCTACTGCTTCTTTTTCAGGTATGAATGTTAACATTGTTTTTAGATTTGCATTGTTAAGTTTGAGAGTAATGTTGAAGTAGCTCATTGCTTCTTTTAGTGAGCAAAATCCGTAATAACCATCAGGTATGATTAACTGGCCAACTAATTTTCCTGCATTATTATATTTTTTAATCTTATTATTCCCTTGGCTTCAGTTATATTAAAACCATACGACTTTGTAGAATATTTCATGGAGTGCGACCATTTTGGTTCTGCAATCGTTATCAATAGCATGTTCTAAAAACGAAGGACGGTCTTGAGTTGTTATTGCTACAAACATTTTTTTAAACAAAATAAAAAATGAATGCGTTTAAATATAATACTAAAGCAAAATATTCTGTTGGGCCGCACTACAATCTTAAAAATATAGCAACTGATACTCTTGTCATTGCTGTGACCCAGACTGACACTTTTCATAAAAAGGTGAGTACTCCATTAAGCAGATATCTTAACCCCCCTATTAAAAAAGACTACATCGCAAAAGTGTGGTTTAGTCATCCGATGCAGTTTTATCAGAACCAGTTAAACTTTGCTGTGTTTTGTGCATCAACTGGGTGTGGAGTGTGTATGCTGATCATTGAAATCATCCCGATTCTTTGGTGAGGTCTGTGTACAGATTTCATTTTTATTACACCTTCAGACGTATTTTGACTGAACTGCGAGCGCCATTACCAAATGACAAAACGTTTAATCCATTCAGCAACAGAATAGACATGAAGGCTTTTGAAAGGATCTGTAACGAATTCAATATTAATGTTAAGACAGACTTTAGGCAAAAGTCAGATCTTCATCATGGCTTAGGCACCCCTTATTTGTGGGGCGTGCACAGAAAGTATAACTATGACTGGAATCCTCCTTACACATCTTTCTCTTCAGGCACAGGCGTTCACCTCGGGTCCCTAGAGCAAGAGCATAAAACAGCAAAGGACAACATTTATCTTAGACATATCTGAGGGCTTAACTAAAGCGGGAATAGAACGAATAAACGACTCTATTCGTACTTACGTTTGGTGTTTGCTAGGTTCGCAAGCACAAGCGAGATCGAGCATAACTGATTCTTCTACTGGCCTTGATGCACAAAAACAATACTTAGCAAATTTAGAGGACGCCATTAATTCTACAGTTGATTTACCTTCAAGTATAAAAAGGTACCAACTGTTTTACAATACGCAAGATCGAAAGTAGACTTTGCTGTTGGCACTGGTTTATACATGCTGCCTTCTGACCTCAGACTCCAGGTAGGAACAATAATAAACTACAACAATGAAATCCTTGTAGCAGGTAATGAACAGAAGGTTGGAAAAAACGACATAAATTCTGAGCCAGTAATATTACAAACAATAAAAAAAACACCCCAGAATAAGTCATCCAATCCCGAGGTTCAAAGCCCAAAGATGTTGAAGACGTGGACTTTGTTCGCGATGACCATGAATATGAAAAGACAGCACTTGTTATTGGATTAACTGGCCTAGGATTACTTGGTCTTTTTCTTACTAAAATAGGAAAACCCAAACTATTAAGGAAACTAATCCCCACAAGTGCTCGGCCATAGCCAACTACTTTGCTTGCAGTAGACAAAAGCCAGTAATAACCTCCTAATATACCTGGTAAGAGGTCTATAGCTTTACCAGCAAATTTTTTTTAATAAACTCGCAAGATGATCAAGCTGTTTTTTTTACCCATGATTTATCAGACGATGGTGATGGGGCACTACCTTTCCCCTCCACCACCACCTGTAATAGCCATCACCAACGTACTTATTGCAAATCTAAGGCCGTTATAACGCTCGCTAATGTGACACCTTGCTCTCTAACAGTGTTCTTATTCTTTCTGCTAGCGTTGTGTTTTCATATAAAATTCTTTGAATAGTTTCTCTTATTCTGCTTATTTGAGTTCGTAATTGTTCTCGGTTAGTAGACAACGCTTCTACTCTCGCTGATCTTATTCTTTAAGCTATTTATTTTTTGTTTTTTTTCTTGTAACATTAAACTCTTAAGTTGGCGGCTTCAGCCTCAGCGAGTTTTCTTTTTTCTTTTTCTATATCCTTATTAGTTGAGTCGTTTATCTAAATTGTTTTTTAAATTCTCCTCTGAGGTTCTTAAAGTGCGGCTAAGGGCTAAAAATTCTTTATAGGCGCCTGTATTTCTTGCGCGGGCAGCGGCGGTTATCTATAGTTGTTAATGCTGTTTCTTCTTCTGGAGTGAGTTCTGCTGTTGTTGATTTATTTCGCCTGCTGCTTGACTTAACTCTTCAAGTTCCATGGTTGCGCTTGGTTATTGTTGGGGCTTTTTGTTGTATGTTTTGAAGTTTAGCAACTGCTTCCCTATGTGGTTTGTTTCCCCTATGGGTTTTGGTTTAACAAGGCCAAGGCGAGTTCGATCGGCAACTTTAAGTCTTTGCCTAACTGTTTCCATGCTTACAAACTTTGATGGGTCTTGTTTATTTGTAAGCGGAACACGCTGTCCTTGTTCGTTGATCACATACAAATGGCCCCCTTTTGATTCAAAATCATCGGGGGGTTTATAAATTCAGGAGGTTCTAGGTTTAAACTTCTATAAAATGATATGACCTTAGGTTTTGTTATTTCATGCCATTGAGGCTGTTGAGTGATGCTGCATAAAAGGAGTCATTCACCCATGTTGTCTGCAGGATCACAAATAACAAAAATCTTCTCTTCAATGCCCGCCATGTTTTTAAATAATTAACTTTTTATTTTGTTTTTAAAAAATGTTACAAGTATATGGCTCGATTCTTGACCGCATAGAAAGCTGAAAGAACCCCATGGGTGAAGGGAAATAAACGGAATATTATGTTCCAAATAATCCATCTACTATTGATGTGATCAAATTCTTACTGTTAAAATTTCCAGCCCTAGGAGCGGAATGATTTGATTGTGCCAGGCTCTGCACGGCTTACTTTCCCAAAATAGAACTTGCTTCAACAACAGACCCAACCAGAACAGTTGTCCAAATTTGGGGCGGGCAATCGTTTAAAAAAATTTCTATAAAACTTGAGGGGAAAGAAGTATTTTCTTTAAACAATGCAGACATATTTTTAAAACCCTTTTGATTCTATGGCTAACCCCGAATGAAAGGGAAGATCTTGCGTTTCAAGGAATCGGCAATGAGAAGCACTAAAACTTAGAATAGGCGCCGAACTCGGCTCAGGTGCTAAAGGCAGCAAAAAAAGGCTTTAGCTGTAAGTTATGCGTTGGTAATCGCTTTTCCATACCCTTAGATTTTGAGTTGTTAAAGCGCATGCCCATACTTTCAAGGGGCATTAAAAGACAGATTGTCATACGAACTAACTTTTAATGACTACAAAAAGTGTTATCAGATCATCAGACACCGAAGCAAAGTACAGCATTTCTGACATCTCGTTAGAGTTTGATGTTGTTAGCAAAATCTAATTTAGCAAGGTGATTGGGCAACAATATGAGTCACAATTGTAATATATTTCGAAAAAAGTGCGTCATCATTCAACATATCCTAAAGCAGGGCAGACGCAAAATGGAATTTTAATCTTAGTGTCACAGCAAATCGCTTTTTAAAAGGGATTTTATTGCTGTGTGAAGATGAAGACCATTCGCAAAGAGCAAGTGAAAAGTTTTTTAATCCAAAATAACGAAAGTGCAATGTACAATTGATGGTAGTCCCAACCAAACTTTTGCTAGCGGGGCTTAGGCCTTATCATCATTTTGACGAAAAAAAGAAAATTGTTTGGGGGTGGGAGGGGTAGAAGTCTAACAGCAGACCTTGCGTCTAAAGATCTACACCTTCACAGTGTTAGGCTTGACGATTATTTAACATCAAAATACGGTTATGGATTGACCTAAGGTCAAAAGAGGATAATCGTTGCATGGAAGTGGGAGAACGGTTTAAAGACGTAAACATTCAAATTGAGAAAGAAAAAGAAGCGATAAACCACTTAATGCACATTTGTTTTTATTAATTGATACACAGCTAAATATTGCAAAGAACGATTAGACCAAATAGAATACTAAATTATTTTTATTTTAAAAAAGCATGTCTGTTCAAGTTTATCCAAATGTGCCTACAGCGCCAGAGTCGCCAAAAGAAAGGGATAGTAGAAACCTCCGACATAAAAACCTTTAGATTAACAAAAAATTACACAAATGCAACAAAACTAGAGCAGGACCCTTTCAAAATACAGCAAAACCAAAAGAAGGTATTCTGCTGTCTTTAATGCTGTTATTTTTGTTAATACTGGAGCATCGACTATAAGCGCTCTATCAGCAGGAACGAGTGTTGGTCTTTTAGCAAAAGGGCATAGGCGTACCCCCAGCTTTACCTCTAGGTGGGTTGTCTTTAGTCTCGGCCTGTGCCCCATTAGCCGTAGGTGCTGCTAGCAAAAAAAATAACTCAAAAACACACAGCCATGGTTCAAAATAATAACAGCTAAACTTGGGTTTCCTCAAGCTGAAAAAATAAATTTAAAGCACTAGCTGACTAAAAACATCACGGATGAAGAATTTAATCGTTTACAGGCCGATTTTGATGATACAAAAGACAAAGTTTGATCTTCAAAAGAAAGGCGAGGGAAAGTTTTTCTCAACAGCCGGGACCCGAGAGATTAAAAGGAATGCTTAAAAAAGTAAACGAACATTAAACTCTGTTCTAAACAGCTCACATTAACAACGCCAAAGGGTGTTTATACTTTAGTTTATGAGTCTAAACACAAAAAGACCATCGATATTGATTAATTATTTTTTTGATTTAAATAATATTTTGAGTTAGAAAAGAAATCAGCATGGAAAAAATATATGAAGGTCCGACAAATTTGTTTGAAGCAATGCAAGAAGATTTATCAAGAGCACTGAATGATATTGATTTAGAAGTCATTGATCCAGCAAGCGTAGGGCAAGTGTTGCTCATGTATTTCTCAAGCTCGGGTAAACAAACAATAGACCCGCCAGTTAAAGTAATGTTAGCTGTTTTTAATGACTATGTAACAATAATGAAGAAATCTAAAAGTCTGGGTCTCGACTAAACAACGGGACAAATTCTTTCTCATAATAAATTAAAACCCCTGGTTGGGCAGACGAATGCTTACACAGTTTGATGTGGCCCCCGAAGAACCCTAAATGAGAGGTCTGGTTGGTCAGAGGGCGAAAGTCCTAGAGATCAGTTTTAAAAGTCTAAGTATGCGCGATTGTTGGCAGGTCTTCTTTCCCACTCCCTCAGCATTAATCGCAAAAAGAGCAGTTTTAAAATAAAGAATACAGACAACAAATGTTTTATGTGGTGTGTTCTCGCAAGGCTGCATCACGCCCGCAAAAAACGCAGAGAGAGTGTCTAACTATTGGGATTACATTAATGATCTTAACTTTAGTGGAATATCCTTTCCTGTTGGTATTTGACAAAATTTAAACAGTTTGAAGAACAAAACAACCATTAATGTTAATATCTACACATGGGATGAGGAAACAAACTACAGCCTATGAAAGTGTCCCAAAAACAGCCCAACAATAGGCGAGCCAGACAAAATCATGTTTACTTACTGCTGATGTTTTACCGCAGGGATACCTCATTACATATTGATACGCACAATGAGTAGATTATTGCGGCATACTTCAAAGCATAAAAAAAAACAAAAATTCTGTAGAAAATGTTTAACAAGAATTCCATCTGTGCAAGCCGCGGAGTGAAATATAAAACATTGTATTGGCCAGTTGGGCTGTAATACAGAACTAATTACGCCCCACCGGATCTAAGTTAGTTTTAAGAACTGGAAAAAAACTGCAAAATTCTCCATACATTGGGTTTTCGCAGACTTCGAGTCGCTTATTGTTCCTTATGAAGGGCCCGCGCCCAAAAACTTCGAAAAACAGTCTTAATGGTAATCATCAGATTTGTTCTTTGCCTTCATTATTGTTAGGTCGGATGGCGCTCATTCAACACCAGAATTATACAGGGACCCAAAAGCTGCGAATCTTCTTAAAACGCATGCAGCAAGTGCGTAATGACTGTTCTAATAATCTGAATTTATTTTGAAATCATAATGACGCCTGAAGACCAAGACAGTATGACTCGCCCCACATTGTTGGATTTGCGGTTTAGGCCCCTCATCAGACGCAAACGAATTTCCCAAGTAAGAGCCATGATCACATTAGCGGAAAGTCAGAGGGAGCAGCGCACAGTAAATGCAATCTTTAATTAAAGTTTGATCCCAAGACATGGAAGCTGCCCGTATTCTTTCATAACTTCGAGGTTAGACTCCATCTTATAATGAAAGCAGTGGGCGATGCCTCAGGGTGTCATGCATGCACAGTCATCAAAAAAGTACATGTTTCACTTAAAAAAAAATGTCTTTTATGACTCTATGCAGCACAGATGGTTCGTTAGAGTCACTGTATGTCCTTAAAGTTTGCCCAAAAAAGAAGAATATTTTGACCCAACTCTCGTTAGAAAGGGCGTTTACCCTTATGGTACATGAACAGTTGGGAAAGGTTTGCGAAGTACACTTCCTCCCAAGGCGTTTTTTCTAGTCTTAGAGGAAAAGGACATCAGTGATTTGATTACCAGCATGCTCAAGTTTGGGGCAGAGTTAGGTGTAAAAACGATGGGAGATATCATGACCCAACTTTTTCCGTTTTTAGAAAGCCTTGAAAATTTTGCTGTCTGGAGGCCGGGATTTTGTTTGAGG
>JAFLJL010000309.1:17500-20000 GCA_018398815.1 Conus ventricosus | reverse complement strand
ACAGCAGTGAATATTTCGACGCTCTTTCTTATCAGACATGTCAAGCGATGAAATACTCACGGCAAAATACCACACATTCACACCGTTGCACTATCCCACCGACATTTTACGACTGTTGCACTGAATCAATAATATTTGAAATCAGCCTACTTGGTTTTTGGTGCATGTTCCCTTCAGTCTTCAACACTGTGCCCGCCAGGCTCGGTGGCAACGCAAAAAATCGATCCGAAACAAAGATTTTAATCATGTTACAAAATTTGAAACGAGCCCGTCAATTTCTCGTCTGCTGTGTCTGATTGTCAAGGGCGGCATAGTCACGTGCCTTTCAGCGCCGTCGTTCATTGGATGTTGGTGCGAAATGCAAAAAAAAAAAAAAAAAAAAAAAAAAGTGCATTTCCGTCGGCAGAGCAGGGCCCGTCGTGAAAAAGAGTTTACCGGTGAAATAACTTCAAAAACTATTTGTTGCTGAGAAGAAGAAGAAGAAGAAGAAAAGAAGAAGAAAAAATTGCAGATGTCACACGACATTATTTCATGATGAAATACCCATTCCACAAATTATTACAATGACTATTTGGAAATCGTTTTCGGTTTTCTTTGGGTTTTTTTGTTGTTTTTTTTTCCTTCTTTTTTTTTGCCTTTGTTTTTTGTATGTGCTTTTTTTCTTTATTTTGTAACCATGCGTGTCGCACAATGAAATACCTATGGCAACATGAATCATATACGAGTCGTTGCACGTGTACCGCCGACTGCACATACTTATATCAGTGAAATCAGTCTGGGTAGTTTTTGGCGCCTGTTTCTTTCAATCTTTAATTTTTCGCCCTATGGGTTTAATGGCAATGAAATAAATCGCAGCGAAACTTTTTCTTTTTTTCTTTTTATCTTGTTGGAAAATTGAAACGGGCGTATCCACTTTTTGTCTGCTCTTTGACTGTCAAGCGAAGCACAGACGCGTGTGTAAAAATAGGGCCGTTCAATAAAGCAAGTCAGAAAATAGAGTTCAGCCGCAAATCGCTTCCAAATCTGCTTCTCACAAAATTGTGTCAGACGAAAAAACTCATAAAACACAGTGCTGCACGTTTATGTCGGCACAAACTGCTGTTTTATGACTCTCGCGTCAGACATTTTCCGTATGACCGGTGTTACAACTTACAAACCGATTAATTCAGACTAGCATCGGATGTAGCTGCGCCAGCGATTCCACTTAGTTTGTCGCAAAATCGTAAAACTTTGTTGTGTGTGTGTGTGTGTGTGTGTGTGTGTGTGTGTGTGTGTGTGTGTGTGTGTTGTGTGGGGTGTGTGAGTGTGTGTGTGTGTGTGTGTGTGTGTGTGTGTGTGTGTGTGTGTGTGTGTGTGTTGTGTGTGGATTTAATGCAAAACGAAATTGCGTAAAGAGATCACACTGGCCACTGCAAAAATAAAAAAATAAAAAAATAAAAAAAATAAATAAATAAAAAATAAAGTTCCCACATCCTACTGGCCGTGGGGGCAGTGACCTGCAGATGTTCGCCGTGTCTAGGGCACGGCATGATAGAAGGCGGCGCCCATCCCTCTCCTTCCGCCGCCTTCAACCTTCCCTGAACTGAACCAGGTGCACATTTACTGCTGGGTGGACAGAGAGGGTTTTCATTGACTGCTGGGTGGACAGAGGGTTTTCATTGACTGCTGGTGGACAGAGGGTTTTCATTGACTGCTGGGTGGACAGAGAGGGTTTTCATTGACTGCTGGGTGGACAGAGAGGGTTTTCATTGACTGCTGGTGGACAGAGGGGTTTTCATTGACTGCTGGGTGGACAGAGAGGGTTTTCATTGACTGCTTTGGTGGACAGAGAGGGTTTTCAAGCCTTAAATCAACATTTGTTCTCATTGGGGGCCGGAATGGTTCAGTGTAGAGCGCCGGACTCGTAATCCTGGGGTTCCGGGTTTCGAATCTCCGCCGAGCCGTTTCGGTACAGGGTCTTTCCCTCGAGTTAACATTGGTTCTGACTCCATTTCCATACAGTCCTTTGAATGAGACCATAAACCGAGGTTCCGTGTGTGAACGCACGCATAAGATCTTGCACACACTAAATCCCATCACCAACTTTCGGAAGAGAAGGTCAGTTTGGCCGTTTGATATGGATGACACGTTACACACAGCATGCAACCTGAGTGAGAAATGGAAAGAATGAAGAAATAAGGAACTGAATGAACGATATTGACCGGATGACACGGGAAACGACTGAATGATGCGCCGGCAGGCAGCTCTTCAGTCGGCACTACCCAGGTAGGCATCCCGTTGTGTAAACGAGAGAGTGCTTATTATATTATATGTAAACGCTTAGAGCCCTAATCTTTAGAGAAAGGCGCTATTAACATTAACATTATTATTATTATTAAACAAGGACAGGAAATAGGGACAAACCAAAAACCAACACACAAACAACATGCAGTCGCAGGGTACCTGAAGTCGGTGTATTTGTCCATGCCCTCCATCAAGAACTGGCTCTGGCGCTCAGGCT
>JAFLJL010000309.1:10000-15000 GCA_018398815.1 Conus ventricosus | reverse complement strand
AGCTTGCAGCGTCCTGACATGTTGGTGCTGTGATTCAGTGAAGGGTCTTGTCCTACCTCCGTTCACTTCCCCCTCTTTGGAGAACTTCACTTCCAGGAACTTGGCAAAGCGGCTGGAATTCCCGTTCAGCTGTGTTCGGGCATTCCCGAAAAGTTCGATCAGCGGGTTTACCTGTACAGGGCAAAATAATGAATGACTGGATGGATGGATGGATGGGTGGATGGATGGACAGGTGAACAGATGATAAATGCATGAGTTAGTATGTAGTAATTGAGAAAAGAGAGATGAGATAAGATAATGTTTGCTATAAGCCCAGGCCGACCGCAAAGGGCCACACGAGAGGAGGAAGGGGGAGGAAGGAGAGAAGAAGAAGAAGATGAAGAAGAGAGGAGGAGGAGGAGGAGGGAGAGAGAGGAGAGAGAGAGAGAGAGAGAGAGAGAGAGAGAGAGAGAGAGAGAGAGAGACCAGAGACAGAGACAGAGATAGAGAGAGAGAGAGAAACAGACAGACAGACAGAGAAAGAAAGGCAGACAGACAGACAAACTGGAGAGAGAGAGAGAGAGAGAGGTAGGAAGAAGCGGAGAGTCTAGCCAATTAAAAAAAAAAAAAAACCCACCTGTTGCTCTTTTGTTACATTTTCACTTTATCGTTGATCGAAAAATAGCAAACCATTACCAGAGAGCACTCAGAACTAGACATTCACTGAGATATTTTACTTACTATAAAGCCTCCCTTACCAAATCCAAAAATTGAACACAAGCTGTAGAATTTAAGAAAGACAACAAATAATGAAGAAACAAACTTGTATATATATCATGTATAGGTAAAGCGTATGAACTTTACAGGTACAGAGAGAGAGAGAGAGAGAGAGAGAGAGAGAGAGAGAGAGAGAGAGAGAGAGAGAGAGAGAGAGAGAGAGAGAGGAGAGAGAGGAGAGAGGAGAGAGAGAGAGAGAAGGAGAGAGAGAGAGAGAGGGCGAGAGAGAGAGAGAGAGAGAGACAGAGAGAGAGAGAGACAGAGAGAGAGACAAGAGAGAGAGAGAGAATATGTGCGTATTCATATAAAGAAACAATAGTGACATCCAACACGTTGAAAACACACAAACAAGCAAATACATACCCAGTTGACATAAAGACACGAACACGTGTCTTGAGCATCAAAACACAACAAGAACTGCAGTCAACAACTATCACACACACACACACACACACACCACACACACACACACACACCACACACACACCACACACACACCACACACACACAACACACACACACACACACACACACACACACACTCACACACACACACTTGTACCCCTAGCACTACACAATTTGCAAATGGCACGAAATTCATAACATGGCAGAAGAAAGAGAGAAAAAAGGTAGAATACTGGTTACAACACTTACTGAACAGGTAAGATTATTTTAAAGCGATTTTCAATTACGGCAGGAATTTCTGTGATGTAAATCACGGAGCAGAGAATTCACAGATATGGTGCATATAGTATGACAACAGTATTGAATAGCACACTATGAATGAGGACTTTTGTTGCAGGCTGTTGCTGCTGCTGCTGCTGCTGCTGCTGCTGCTGGTGATTATGACGATAATGACAAGGATGATGATGACAACGAGGATGATAATTATGAGTATGTTGATGGTTTTGGTGTCGGTTTTGCTACGATGCTTTTGATGTTGCTTCTTCTACTGCTGCTGCTGCTGCTGCTGCTGCTGCTGCTGATGATGATGATGATGATGATGATGATGGTGATGATGTTGACGACGACGACGACGACGGCAAGGAGAAAAACGATGGTGATGGTTATGATGAGGAGGAGGAAGAGGAAGCTGATGATAATGATGATGACGACGACTGCAATGACAACGACGACAACAACGACGACGACAACAACAAAGACGACGACGACGACAAAAAGACGACGACAATAACAACGAAGACGACAACAACGACGACAACAACAACAACAACAACAACAACGCGACGACGACGACGACGACGACGAACAACAACGACGACAACAACGACAACGGCGACAACAACAACGACGACAACAAACAACTACGACAACAACAACACAACAACGACGTCGACAACAACAACGACGACGGCGACGATGACAACAACGACGACGATGACAACAACGACGATGACAACGACGACGACAACGACGACGACGATAATGACACAGATGACGACAGTGATGACAACACCGACGATCCCAGTGACCGTCACACGCCACCTCACCTTGTCCAGACTGTCGTACATGCGGTCCATCTTGGAGGTCGACAGGTGCAGGATGTGCCTCAGCATCAGCTTGGTGGCCTCTGTCTTGCCGGCGCCGGACTCCCCGCTGACCAGCACCACCTGGTTCTCCTTGTCACGTGACCGGCGCGAGATGGCGTGCGCCGCCACCCAGAAGAGATGGGGTTCCGGGTCCGGCGACTGCCCAGGCGGTCCACGGTGAAGTGTTCGTGGGCCTGAAGGTTGGGTTTTTTAAAATAATTTTGTTTAAGACAGCCGTTTGGGGAGTTTCGGGAGGGTGGGGGAGGGTAAGATAGGGTGAGGGAGGGGTAGGGTGGAGGTGGGGGGGTGGTGGGGGGTGGGGGGGGGGGGAGGGAGAGGATGACGTAGAAATAATTGTACAAGCACAACGCACACATGACGCTACTGGTGATTATAATTCGCGGACCAGACGTGTGTACGTGCGTGCTGGCTTTATACGCCACATACACAGAGAGGAGAGAGAGAGAGAGAGAGAGAGAGAGAGAGAGAGAGAGAGAGAGAGAGGGGGGGGGAGAGAGAGAGAGAGAGAGAGAGAAGAGAGAGAGAGAGAAGAGACAGACAGACAGACAGAGACAGAGAGAGAGGAAAGACAGACAGACAGACAGACAGATTGAAAGACAGAGAGAGATAGAGAGAGACACACACAGAGACGGAGACAGAGAGAGAGAGAGAGAGAGAGAGAGAGAGAGAGAGAGAGAGAGAAGAGTGAAAGACAGACAGACAGACAGACAGACACAGGCAGACAGAAATAGTAACACACACACACACACACACACACACACACACACACACACACACACACACACACACACATACACACATGCGCGCGCGCGCACGCACGCACTCACACACACACACACACACCACACACACACACACACACACACACACACACACACAGAGAAGGAGAAAAGACAGACAGAGACAGACAGACATAGATAGTAAAGACAGACAGACAGACACAGAGAGACAGAGACAGAGAGAGAGAAAGACAGACAGCGACAGACGGGCAAGGACACTGACGAAGAACGATAAAAAATTGAGATCGTCAGTTGAACAAAAACAGACAAACAAATAAAAACCAGACCTACCTTTTTCTTTCTTTTTGTTTTTTTTTTCTTTTGTCTTTTTTTTTTTCTTTGTCCTAACAGAATCACAGAAACTGACCCCAGAACTGAGGAGAGCAAAAAAACAAAAAAAAAAAAAAAACATATCGATGGACTGACAGAAAGACAAACAAACAGGTAAACGGACGTACAGACAGACAGACAGACAGACAGACAGACAGACCAACACACACGCAGACAGACAGACAGACAGACCAACAAACACGCAGACAGACAGACAGACAGACAGACAGACAGTATACCTCATCGTCGAAGACAGGCAGTTGCTTGAAAGGATTCACCGATACCAGAACGTCACCACAGCGAGTCTGAAAAGAAAAAGAAAAAAAAAAAATTAATAATAACAAGGGAGACAAATCAATAACAAGAAATCCCGGAACGCTTTCTTTCTTTTGTTTCTTTCCCCTGGCTTCTCATGGCTTCCCTCCCTTTGTCTCTCCTCGCCTTTCCCTCTATACTTTTTCTTTCTTAGTCTTCCTTGGGTTCCTAACGACATGTACAAACTGTTACGCACGTTCATTCAAGTAACAGCTTTTGGTTTTTATGTTTGCACTAGAGTCTGTATGACATGTTGTGTGTGTGTGTGTGTGTGTGTGGTGTGTGTGTGTGTGTGTGTGTGTGTGTGTGTGCGCGCGTCACTCTGTGTCGTTGCGCTTTAGCACAGGTATAGGAGGATGCGTATTTTAATTCATTCATTCATTCATTCATTCATTCATTCATTCATTCATTCACTTATTTCTTCATTGTTTCTTTTTCTATTTATTTCTCATCCGAGTTTGTTTTTTTTAATTCAGAAATTCTTGTGTTTGAATTTATTTATGTAAGTATTTCTGTATGTAAATCTTTTATCTATTTATTTCTTCATTCGTGTCCTTGACTGCATGTACGTATTCATTCACTTATTTATTTATTCGTCTTTTCATTTATTCGTCTTTTCATTTATTCGTTTCTTTCCGTCTAATGAAATAACCGTCTTTTATTTGCCATTCCATGCAGATAATTGTCCCCTCTTACATTGCAGACACACTTGCGGACGCACACGTATTTAGTCAGGCATGCGCGCTCAAGACAGTGAGAGCGTGCGCGACACACACACACACACACACACACACACACACACACACACACACACACACACACACACACACACACACACACACATGTATACACGCACATACACACACGCACACGCATGCATGCATACATAGGCCTACACACACACACACACACACACACACACACACACACACACACACACATGTATACACGCACATACACGCGCGCGCACGCACACGCTTACATACATACATAGGCCTACACACACACACACACACACACACACAGATTCACGCACACACAGATTCACGCACACTCACACACACACACACACACACACACACACACACACACACAACACACACACACACACACACACACAGATTCACAACGCACACAGACACATACCACACACACACACACACACACACACACACACACACACACACACACAAACACACACACGTTCATGTCAGATTCTCGATGTTGTGTCCATTCTCTATGTCTCTAT
>JAFLJL010000308.1:20000-24321 GCA_018398815.1 Conus ventricosus | reverse complement strand
TACATAAAAAACAAAGACAATGTCTGTTAATTTGTTAATTTTCCTTTTCCAAAAAACGGGTTTTTTTGTTCCCCCTCTCCCTCCCCCAATCATCTCTCTTCCCCTTTTGGGGGGGTTTTTATCTCTTTCCTCTTTTAATCTCAAAACTTTTTCTTCCCCTTCTCCCCCTCCTCTCCCTCCCCCTCTCTCTCTAAAGGGAAAGATAAAATTTTTTTTTTCTTTTGTGCTGTCCTAAAATTAAACGTTTTAAACCAAAACAGTATAAACCTTTGAAATTTTATAAGCACCCCCCAGCCGTTTCGATTGACTTTATTTTTTGGCTTCTAAAAATAAAAACTTTGGTCAAAAAATGTATAAATATTCTTGTACAAAGCGTTTTTAAATTACGATCTTAGCTATGTTTTTGGGATCTTAAAATTAAATTGCAATGTATGACTGTGTGTATATTTTCAAAAAAAAATTCAAATTTTGTCGTCTTTTAAAACTAAAAACGTTTTACCCCTTCTTAAAAGGGGCAATGGCCAATGCAAAGTTTAAAATTTAAATCCGAATCCAAAATCCCCCTCTCCTCTCCCCTTCCCCCTCTTCACCCCTTTTCTCTTTCCCCTTCCTCCCTCTCTCTCTCCCCCTTTTTTTTCCCCCTTTCCCCCCTTCCCTCTCTCCCTCTCTCACCCCCTCTCTCTTTTTCTTTCCCTCTCTCTCTTTTCTCCCCCTTCCCCTTTTTCTCTCTCTCTCACCCCCTTACCCCTCTCTCCCCCCCCCCTCCCCTTCTCCCCCCTCCCCCCTTCTTTCTTTTTCCTCTCCTCCCCCCCCTCCCTCTCATTTCTCCTCTCCTCTCTGTGACAGATGGGAAAAAAACCTAAAATCTCCCCCCCTTGATCGAATGTGGGTTCCTCCCCTCTCTCTCTCCCTCCTCTCACCCCATCCCCTCTCCCCCTCTCTCTCTCTCTCTCTCTCCCCTCCCCCTTTTATTTACATACAACGCATGCCCCAACACTTCTCCTCTCTCTCCTCTCTGGGTCTCTCTCTCTCCTCTCTCTCTCTCTGTGACAGATCGGAAAAATACCTAAAATCCCCAATTTCCTTTGGTCAAATTTGTATTTCCTCCCCTCTCTTTTCCCCGCCCTCTCTCTCTCCCCCCTTCCCCTCATCTCTCCTCTAAACTCTTTTCTCTCTCTCCCCTCTCCTGGACAAAAATGGGAAAAAAAAAAAAATCTCGGGCCTTTGATCAAAAGGTAGGTTTTCTCCCCTCTTCCCCTCCCTCTCTCTCTCTCTCTCTCTCTTTTCCCCCTTCCCCCCTCTCCTTCTCTCCTCTCCTTTCTCTCCCCCTTCTTTTTTATTCTCTCCCCCTCATCTCTCTCCTTCTCCCCCTTCTTTTTCCCACTGTGACAGTTTGGAAAATACCTAAATCTCAATCCTGGGTTTCAAAATGTAGGCTCTCTCTCCTCTCTCTCTTTTTTTCCTCTCCCCTCTCTCTTCCCTCCTCCATCCCCCCTCTCTTCTCTCTCCCCTTTTTTCTCTCCCCCTCTCTCCCTTTCTCTCTCAGCAATAGGGGGGGTTTTCAAAAGGGGGAAAAATATAGAGGATAAAAAAAAGACGTCATTTTCCCACGCGCTTTTTGTGGGGGGGGGGGGGTTGGGAACCAGACTCTTAAAAACTCCTTCTATTTTCCAAGCTTTTTACGAAAAAAAGAGAAAAAAAAAGCTAAATGGGTTTTTCCTTTTCATGGGATCACCCCCGTCCTGTTTTTTTTAGGGGTGTGTCCGTTTTCTTCCTCTTGTGGAGATTTTTTGGGCACGGGGGATCCAGGCCGTGCCGCGGTTTAAATCACCTTTTTAGATTTTCCCCCAGCCTTGGGGGTTTTTTTTGCTCCTTGGGTTTGCCGCCCCTTGTTGTCGCTTTTTTCCTCAAGAGGAGGGGCGGCCCCCCCCATTTCCCCCGGATCGTGTTCCCTTTTAAAAGTCCTTTTTCCCTTTTTTTTTTTTTGGTGTGGTTAAAAGAAAAAACCCGCCCTTACGAGAACACAAAACCCCCCCTCCTCCCCCCTCCTCCTCCTTTCCCCCTCCTCCTCCTTTCCCCCCTCTGCCTTCTTCCCCACCTCGCTCCCTCCCCTGTCCTTTCGTCATACGGGATTAAATGAGAGTCTGGAAATGTCCGCTCAAAATAATCAAATTTTAAACCAGTGCAAATGAAGGGGCGGACAAGCAGCATAATTTAAATTTTGTTTCCGTACAGCCTGCTTCAATGCCAAAAACCCGGGGTTACAGTTTGCGACATTTTCCCCCTGCATAGAGAAGTTCAAACATTGGTTCAAAAAAAAGAATATAAAACAATTTTAAAAAGAAAGTTTAAAAAAAGGGGTAAAACAATAACATCGGCCAGACGCGATTATACGCATTTAAAGTTTTCCCCTTTCCCAAATTTAGATCCCGTGACAATTGTTTTAGATAATATCTCGTAAAATCTGAATTTTAAAAAAAATAATTTTCTCTGTCCAGAAATACAGAAAAATGCCCCTGGGAAATTTTAAAAAGGAATTAGCTTACAACATGATGAAAAATTACATTTAGTTTTTTTTTCCCATTATTAATTCTGCCAGGAATTCTATCGTTACTTTTTTTTTTTTTTTAAAAGTATTGCCCAAAATCCATTTTTTTGGGCTTTTTCAAACTATGAATTTTTTTCTAAAAACGTATACGGTCTTCCCAAAAGTTTTTCCCACGGTTTTTCAAATTTTTGTTTTTTTTAAAACTGTGAAAAAAAATCATGCTATTTTAAAAAACAAAAGTGAAAAAAAATGGGAAACCCTTTTCTAAAAAATATTCTAAAGGGCAAAATCCCCCTCCCAAAAAATCCCCCTACCCTTCCTGTTGACACAAAACATCTCCTTTTAAACGTGTAATTGGACATCCCCGGCCGACTTTGCTCAACAATCACCCGCCGTCAATGTTGACAAAATAACATCTCTTAATTCGTGTAAATTGGGGTATCTTTGTGCGGGGGAAACATTGCAGCCCCCTCCAATTAAAGGGGGAAAAAAAAAACATCCCCACCCAGATCATTCAGGGATGAAAAAAAGGGGGGGAAATTTTTTAACCCCGTTTTTTTTAAAAGCACCTCCCCATTGTTTTCCCTCCAACCCCCCCCCCCGGCCCCCCCCCCCAACCCCCCCCCCTTTTTATCATTTTTTTTTTTCTTGTCTTTTTTTTTTTGGGGCCCCCCCCCCCCCCCCTTTTTTTTTTTTTTTTTTTTAAAAAAAAGGCATTCCTTTTTTTTCCCCCCCCTCCTTTTTTTTTCCAACCCCACCACCATCAAGTCGCATTGCCACTATGGACAAAATTTCCCTTTTCTGACTGGAATGTTTTTTTGGGGCTGGAAAAACAGCGCTCAGGGGGTTTTTTGTTTTGGGGGGGTGTTTTGGGGAAGTGACACTTTCAACTTATGTGCAAAAAGAAACCAAAACCCCCAGCCCCCGGGGGGGGGAAGGGGTTAAACGTCGCGGAAAACCCCCGGGTTTGGGAAGGGCGTGGGTTCCCAACCCATCAAGTCCTGTGATTTTTCGGGCCCCCACCGGGTTCCCACCCAGAGTTGAGTTTGCTGCGGGCCCCAGGTGGGAAGAAAATGGGGCCCCCCCCAGGGCGAGTTTCATCCACTTAATGGATCTTTCCCGAGAGTGTTGCTTCAAAAATTTTCCCGACCCAAAACCCGCGGGGCCCTTTAAACTCTTTGGCCCCGGGTTTACCGGGGCCCGGGGTAAATTTTGAAAGGAAGCGTAGAGTACAGCCCTGGGCATGTATCCCCCAGACCGAAATGGAAAACCGAAAACATCATCTTAAATTTAACCTCATTCTCATCGAACACCATAAAAAAAAAATGTCTCAAATTCTGTGGCCCTTCCTGCCCCTCTCCTTTATGGTGACCCCCAATTTCGATGTCCTCCCCCCCGCCCCGTGGCCTTGGGTTTTGGGTTTTTTCGGGGTCCCCCCCGGAAACGGCCCAGTCCATGGGGGCCCGTCGCTGGGCGGACGTGGTGGGGGCCCTCCGGAGGAAGCTCACTCCCCGCCCGGGCCCCCGACTAAAACAATTATTTGTCGTCAGAGGGGGTTTGTAGGTGGGGTCCTGCGTTTTGTTTTGATCAGAACAGGGGCCCCCTGAACAACCCCCGAAAGACTCGGGGGAAAAAAGGGGGAGTGTTTTTTTCCCCCCGGTGGGTTGCCTCTTTAAAGACTTGAAAATTTTACTGGGTCCCCCGTGGATTGCCGTGCCGGGGCGCGGCGGGGCCGACCGGGCTGGTTTGGGTTTGGGGCGGGGTGTCGGAATG
>JAFLJL010000307.1:0-18549 GCA_018398815.1 Conus ventricosus | reverse complement strand
TATCCCATACTGGCCTGTATAAAAGCTTCAGTCTGAGCTGACCAGTGTGACTGTTGCAAACATAAAATTTGAAAATCTCTTTTAGAATGAATAAAGTAAAAATTGTCCCTTCGTTTTCCAGAATCATTCAGTGCATTACATTTGTATGAATAAATTTTAAAAGTACTGTTTTACATAGTCATTTAGTTTAGGAAAAAGGAAAAAAAAACACCCAACTTATCGGTCTGTTAGACATTGAAGGAAAAAGACTCGGCAGTGCACAGCGAATATACTAACAGCATGAGGAAGCCATTGAGTGATTGTTCAAAATACCAAGGAGAAAGTGATTGATGCACATTCTTTTTTTTTTTTTTGCTGTCCCAACCTCTGCGCCACCTCAGAGGCAGTGCACCCACGCCGCTCATTCCGACACCCCGTCCACAGCCACAGCCGGGTCAGCCCCGCCGCAGCCCCGGCATCGGCAATCCACTGGGAGCAGTCAGTGTCAAGTCGTCAAGAGGCAACCCATCGGAGGAGACACTGCACTGCTGCCGAGTCACTTCGATGGTGTTCAGTGGTGCCTGTTCTGATCTAACATACGTAAAACACCAACTACTAAGCCCCCTACTGACGACAATAATTGCTTAGTCGCGGAGCCGGCATGAGTGAGCTCTCCCTCCGGAGGGCGCCACCATGTCTGTCCAACGACAGCCCCCATGGACTCGCCGATACCGGTGGCCCCAACGGAACCAAACCAAGGCCACAGACGTGGAGAGGACATCGAAATTGAGGTCACCATGATGAGAGCAGGGCATGAAGGGCCACAGAATTTGAGACATTTTTTTATGCTGATCGATGAGAATGAGGATGATTAAGATGATGCTACAGATTTCCATTTCGGTCTGAGACTACATGACAGGGTTGTACTCTACGCTTCCTTTCATAATGTATCCTGTGGTCAACCAGGCCTGAGAGATACAGGCACCTGCAGTGTTGGTCAAGAAATTTGAGCAAGACATTTGATGGGATTCGAACCCACGACCTCCCAGCTGGGAGTCCGTGACGCTAACCACTTCGCCACGGCGGCTGGTTCGCTGCACAACCTTCATAATCTCAATAAATCTGCCATCAATCAAAAAGAAAAGCTGTATAAGTTGAGTGAACAGTGATATTTTCATCAAGAAGTACACAATTTATAAATTTATGTAGTTTGGGAATATCTTGTGACAGATGTTTCCCTGAAACAAGTTATACAATACATACCTTGAGCAAAACATTTGATGAACCATTGGAACACTCACAAAAAAAGGGAAAAAAAAGGATTAAATTAACAGAAAAAATTAAAAAAGACAAAAAGTACAGAATACCAAAATCACTCTGAGCGTCAATGGCGAAAGTGGGAATACACAGGGCTTCTGCTGGGGTGAAAATCTTTCCGGTCCCAGGGACCCCTTCATCAGATTTTCAAGGGGTCCCAGGCTAACATTAAGGGGTCCCTACACCACAATAAAAGCAACAAAATATATGTTCCCTGCACGCGCACTGCAATTGTCACAGACACATCGTCACAATAAAAACAACAAAATAAACATCAAAAATTGTATCCGTTCTCGATCTTGCTCCTCTGCTACGCTTTTTCGCTTTTGCGACGATAATTTCGTTAACCACGCTTCGAGAGACATGTTGGAAACAAAGGCTTCGCGGAAATGCCCCTCTCCTGCCGGGAAAATGAAAAGCGTCATCGTGACATCACGTGGCTCAAAGTAGGAAAATTCTGTCAACTGAAAACGAGGCTGTGGCCTGGCGTTAAGCTTAGTCAGTCAGCCTCAGCAGACGACAAAAGTGACCGACGTATGTTGTTAGGAGGCTGCCCTACTCGCTTTGTTACTGTTCAAACTTGAAAAGGGATGGGTTCGGTCCGAAGTGTAGCAGACCTACGATGTTACGGCACCCAACTTACGATGTTGAAGGCAGTCTTTTCTCACTTTATGTCTGACTTCACCAAAATTTGAAGGGGTCCCTGGGGACCCTTACACGGACACCCAGTGCGTCCCGTAGAGTTTTAATTCGTACTGTACGCATTTTTTTTGCGTTTTCAGAAGCCCTGAATACAGAAAGTTAAAAAAAGAAAAAAGGATTCAATATATAAGTGGCCATTAAGTGTTATTGCTTTGATTTAATCACAAAACTCAAAAAGATAAAACATTTAAAGACATATAAAGCAAGCCTCCCTCGAAGAAAGAGGTCATAAGACCTACATGTGTGTATACATATTAAGAACTGTGATTTTTTTTATTTATTTATTGTTTTTTTTCATTCAGAATCCATCAGTCTCCAGCCCAGGAATTATAGACAATAAAATATATCAACATATACTGTATGCACATACTAATAATTGGCCTGAGAAAGGGGTGGTGGTGGTGCAGAATGCGTCTGGAGGGAAGGGGGTTGGGGAATGGATGGGGAAAGGCATACGGGTGAGTGGAGAACAACTAAAGGTTGGTCGAGGCGTGGGAAGAAAGAATGCTTTATTGCAGGTGCGCACACGCATGACCGCACAGGCACATATGTGTAAACTGTAACAGTTGTGTAAATTGCAACAGTTGCATGAATTGCAACGATAGTTTTATTTATTTAACTTGCAATGATGGGTTCCGTAGAGAGAGAGAGAGAAAGAATAGACATCTCACTGTCGCTTACAACTATCTTTTTCCCCCTCCCCCCATCCTACCACCCAAGGCCCCAAAGCTCCCATCTCGATGATCAGTCTGACCACAGTTGAGGACTGCTCTCACACAGAACATCATTTTCACAAAATGCGATCATGAGCTGGAAAAATTCAATATGCAATTACGTATCATCACATAGAACACGCACACACACACACACACACAAGGGGGGGGGGGGGGAGGGAGGGACTATTTATCTACCTCAGCTCCCGTACTTCAAAATTTCATCATGTATATGTGACCCGCCACCACGAAACCAGTCTTAACTACCGCGGCCTACTTCACGGCTACAGCTGAAAATAGCTGGTTAGGGTCTACCTGGGGCATTTTGACTTTTTTGCAGAAATGTGTTCCTCACACCCTAAACTTTGATGAGGCACTATCCATTTGCTCCAAAACAACTAATACATTAGTTAAAATTGAGATTTAAAAGCCTAACCTCAAATCAAAATGAACTTCTTTTAACGCAAAATGACCCATTTTCACTCGCCTAAAACTTAATGCAACTCTTACAGAACCCCATCGTGTTATATACCATTTGATAGCATGTGCGACACTCTCCCGGTTTCTCTGTGTGTCATCTATAAATAAGTATGGTAAAAAGTAAGATGCCGTTGCTAAGGAAAATATGCTGGAGATGATAGCAAAAACTTTAGAAGCCGTTTTCTCAAAATGGCCATTGTCACAGTAACCTACATAAAATGACCATAACTTTCTTATTTTTTGCCCTATAGCGTTCATTTTTATATCAAATTAATCAGAAAAATCTGTAGATTTTAAATATATGTATATCTCTGAACTTCCAAAAATCGAGTTAAGACTGGTTTTGTGGTGGAAGGTCACATACAACTAAAAGCCAGGATGTCTAATGAACATATAGGATCGTTTGCATGTGCAGAAGTCCTCACACATGCAAAACAATCCCCGCTACTACTACACACACATAAATCGGGCAAGGGTAGTTAAAAAAAAGAAACTTTTATGCTATGTTACTGACTGTATTACTGACTGTAATATTCATACTATGACAAATGTTGATCTTCCCATACACCTGACCTGTGCAAATTGCCTTGACGGGGTGGGGCGAAGGGGACCGGTAGGAAATCATTTTCCTCCGCCCCTTTACAACCAAATACCACACAATTACGCAGCCAAATGAAAAAGAACCAGTGTTTCAGAGCCAACGAGCAACTGTGCCTACAAAAAGCACCTTTATCATAAAGCACCTTTATCATAAAATGCAAAAAATTGAAAGTGACATTCACGACACAATGATGACACCATAAAGAGGTAATATTAACATTCAGCATATTAAATCTTCAACAGTTCCATCAAACCTATGCCTGTGTCGTGGCTTTAGTCATTTCTTGTTCAACATTCATATTTGTATCTTCTTCTTCTTCTGCGTACGCAGGCTGATACTCCTGCGGACACTCTCTATATGGACAGACAAGTGTTAATCCCATCTACCCAACAAAGGGAGTGGAGTTTTGTGTGTATGACCATTTTTTATCCCGCCATTATGGCAGTCATACTCCATCTTCGGGGAAATATTTGTATCAAGTTTGTGAGTTTTACCTTTTTTTTTTTTTTTACTTTAGCCAAAATCTTACTGAGTATTTTAATTTTTGTAATTTTTTGTGAGGCTTGTGATTTTTATGTTGATATTACAAATAGTTCTGAGAGTCAAAAGGTTAAGAGATTAATTGCATATAATGTTTTAGGAAATGGGATTTGGAAAACTACATCTTTATCAAAGAATATAAGATGGGTTCATTGGGATTCAGCTCTGGATTAATGTAGCTCAGGCTTCTGCTAAGTTTTCGTCTGAAGTCCCCTGTGCTCCTAAGCTTTTTCTGTTTTTGATTGCTTATGTCTGTTTTTTAAACCTGTGTTCTGTGGCCTGCTCCACCTCCTCCGTAAACTATTTAACAAGGTTCAACTGCTTTGAATCATTTTGCAGTGATGAGTTGGCTTGTATTGTGATTTATAAAACTATGATACATATTTTATTTGTCCTCATAGAATACAAGGAAAATTTGTTTGTGGTGCCATCATCACAATTCACATATTGCAACAAATTATTAACTTGCTTGCTTGGTCAGGAAAAATAAGACTTTGAAAAAGAAAAAGAAACAAATCAATCTGAGATTATGTAGCTAAATGTCTGCAAGTACAAGTTACATAGATATTCTTTAGTGTGTTTGAAAAGGTATACACTTACGAAATTAACATATAGTCATTTTAAAGCAGTTTTTCAGCTCTGATGTGGCCTTTATGGTCAGATAGGCTGGTATGACTTAAAAAATGTTCCTGTTCCAGATGTGAAAAAAGAAACTCAAGAAATGTATGGCTTAGTAAACTACTATGCCATAAGGAAAATTTTCAAACGTAAGTATTTGAATTTTGTAGGTAATCCTTTTTTATGCCTTGTGTATTTAACGGAGTGAAAATCTTTAGTCTCTTCATTCTTGTCGTCCATTCTTAAACTCTTAACATTGGTATTTTCAGGATACTGTGTGTTCAAGCAAAACCAAACTTTGTAAAGCAGTGAATATGTCCACAATTCCCATAAATGAAAATATTGCTTGACACATCCTTCACTGACTATGAGTATGCTTGTACAGTTGTAGTTAGCCAGCAACGCACATAGACAAACTATGAGTATAATACCCCTAACAAGTTTTATAAAACTCATGTTTGCTTTAACTGGAGACACTTTTCGTGGCAATTGAGTTACTTCCCTTGTTATGGTTAGTAATGTGTAAGGATGTGAAGTTTTAAAACATGATTTTTTGGGGTGCTATTTGAAAGAAAAATGCATGGGTGAAACTTCTTCTGTCTGAGGACGGAATCCATTTTATGAAATTATTCGAGACGGAGTTTTCTGTTTTTCGTAAATCAGAAAAAAAAAAGAAGTTTTTTAAACAGTCTCTAAAATTGCCCAAATTACGTATCAAGTGCGTCTTACCATAGAACGGAAGTGCCGAATCGGAAGTACTTTTTATTTTGGGGAACAAAGATAAAGCACCATTTGCTGAAATCTAGATTTCGAGTTTGGAGTTCGTTGGAAACCATGAGAATGTCCTATCTTAAAGAAGGTGATTCAGTTGAGGAGATCGACGCTGGCATAACTAATAAGTGGCAATGGGCTTGGCTCAATGAAATAGATGATGAAAAACGACAACATCGTTTTTGATGTTTGAAAACGAACAAACCTGGTGTAGCGTTTTGCCGCGTGTGCAACTCGGACCTCAAGTATGGATCCAATGGAAAATCTCGGCTAGCAAAGCATGCCAGAAGTCCGGACCATATTAAAAGCATGAAGGTAAGAATTTCAGTAAAATCTTTTTCAACAGAATATTGCTGTGCTCAGACAAACAACACTACAGCCTCCATTATTCTCCATTATTCCAGCTGTGACAACATAGAGGAGTTTATGATCCATTCCCACCAGAAAGGAGAAAAAAAAATCTTGAGTAACCACAGAGTTCTACTGATTACAACACTCTTCTCATGGCTTCCAATTTACCAATAGATTTCCTGTTCAGGAAATATGTTGGCTTGCAACAGGCTTGCGGTCCTAATGTATGTCCAAGGCACCAACCAAGCTGGTTTTTTGGGGTAAGTTTTTTTCTTTCTTTTTTTAAAAAAAATTCAAAATGATGACTTTTGTTCACATATAAGCAATAAATATGTGTTTCAAACAAGGCCTCAGTTCCAAATTTCCTTTCATCAGAGGCCACGATAACTGTCTGAATTTTTCAAAAAATAAATTTCAGCCGGGGGGCTTTGCCCCCTGGGGCCCCCCACCAGGGTACTGCCCCTGGACCCTGCCAGAGACCTAGGCAGCCCCTGGACCCCGACCTTTCAGTTTTTCATTTTTTTTCCAGTTTCACTCATGAAAATGGATCAAAAACGCCCAATTTCAAGAGAAGAAATTCTTTGCTAGATCTTGACAAGCCTCCCCACAGGGATTCTGGTGAGTCTCAAGAAAGTGTTTACTAGTAGTGAAGTGATGGAAGAGGTGTTGAAACTGTGTCAGATTTTACTTCGGTAACCCGTGCAAGTGGACAGATGACCATGGTAGGGCCAGATGTGTTTGACGCTTGTCTGTGATTCAAGACTGAGCAGTCAAGTTACAAATGTGACAGCTAAATTTGGCATTCCTTTTTCCATTAGGTACCCCAAACTTGGTGTTGACTGTAGTATATTTAGGGTTTGCTAGAAAGGTTTGTTTACAACTTCTGGTTTCTTGGAGGCAGGCTCAGGCTGGCAGGAAGATCAGGCAGAGGCAGTGCCAGTCTTGATAGTGTTAATGATAAACACTTTAAAAAATCAAAAGTTTTCTGCAGTATGTTATTACTGCAAAATTGAACATTCACAGAAAATGAATTCTGTTACATTTACAGCTTATTACAATAGAAGGATTGTATAACATCTTATTGAAATGTTGCAAAAAATATTAAATTCCACCCTGCTAAGATTAGATCATTGAGACAATTTCTGCCAAGCAGAAGAGCAAATATAAAGAAATGGATTATTAGAATTAAATTTTAATTGCTGATCGGCCCCTTTTCAGGCCCCTATCTAGGAGCTGCTAAGTGCCCATATCAACCCTTTCATCTGCTCTGTTCAGTTTGATCTGAATACTCCATCATGTGCATGTCATTAATTATTCTAGCCACTTGGATGAGTGGCTTGAAATCTTCCCCTTTGCTTATGCCATCTTCAGAGAAGCAGTAAGGGGATTTTGCTATTGTTATAAATTCATTTCCAACATTGTTGTGTATTGACAAAAACTCAACAAAATGGCAGACAGTGACTGTGTACAATAGGATACTTTTTGTGATGACAATATGAAGGAGAGAGGGACGCCCAGAATGACGGGAAAACTGTGACTGAAGTAATGTGAGCGCTGGTGAGCTTGATGACAGCGACGGTAATACTGATAGTGAAAGGGTATGTGACTGGGTGGTGCAGGTTCAGGCTTTGTTTTGGTTTGGGCGAGTCATGGCAGTGGTCTCACTATTTTGGCATGTAAATTGTTTGTAGTGCACATAGGGGGCCTAGCACATCCCATGGAGGAGTTGAAATCCTTTTGATTTGTTCCCCATGGTCTTTCCTCCAACATGTATCAACATGTGGAAGTTAAAACGAACCTGTATGCAAAGCAACGGCTCGTGGCTCAGGTAATCAGATGCCCAGGTAGATTTCATTTTGACCCAGGTCCAGTGAATGAAATCAGGGCTTATACATAAGATTCTTCAGTCAATGATCACTGATTTTATTTTTCATACAAATTAATTAAGTTATTTATGTTGTCATTTTTGCAGGTATGGATGAGAGAGCTGTGGAACATCTAAATGAGTTGATTCTGAAGGGGTATGTTGTTTAATATTTGTACAATTTAAAAAGTACAAGTTGTGATCTATATGGTACAGATTTGAAAGGTAGTTGGCAGTGTCAGGGACCGCCCCCTGGAGGTCTGCCCTGATTGGATCGGTCTAGAAGGGAGTGAAGGGAGTGACTCCTCACACGTTCCCAAGAGAAACACAAGAAAGATTACAATACAATACACCATTTTAATTCCTTTACTATACCGTGGCTCACTAATGCAAAAAGCGGCCCAGCAATTTGCTATCCTGCCTCGTATACAATAAAGTCCGTCGGACAAACAAAACCCTTAAAAGGGGCCCTCGTGCCTTGCGCTTGCTCAGAATCATCCTCTTTTCTCGGCAGCCATTTTCCGTTAACCCTCGTGTACACGAGCAGCTAAGTATTTTTTTGCTTTTCTCGCAATCGATCGATTGTTGTTGCTGTTCTTTGGTGTCCTTGCTTATTTTTTCCCTTAAGGGAAAAACGTACGTAAAGCGATTGGGTGGTAAGGCGGAGTTAAGAAGGTTTCGTTCATTCGTTTCCCCGCATTGTCGGCAGGCTCTTTGTCTATAGCCCCGCCAAAACCTCCTCTCTCTTCAGCGTCCATTTCTCTCTATTCTTCTTTCCCAAGGGTTCACTTCAACTCAGCTGCGGTTCTGTTGTTGTGACAGCGAGCTCTTTTCGCAACCACAATTTGTGACGGTGATCGGCTCAGCTGCGGTTCTGTCGATCCCGTCCTTTGCCCCCTAACGGCGAGCGACTCAGCTGCGGTTCTGTCGTTCCCGTTTACTGCATCTGTGTCCAGTCGGGCTGCGGTTCTACTGCACACAGTTCGATTCCATGGCAGAATCGAAGATGCACGAGCCCTCTGCAACGGAGGCCCCAAAGGTGGGGCGATGAGGCAGACTTCGTCTACCTCCCCCTCTCGCTCGGTAGGTGATGCAAGGGAAGCAACTCCCTTCAGGGGCTTGAATCTCGTTCGGCCCGGGTTGTTTCCCTTCCCCCCTCATGTGTTGCCCTTCTTCTGGGCAGAGCACTGGGTTTCGCCCTCATTTCCGAGCGACCCTCAAGGGGCCGGCGCATTAGGCACCCCATTTACGGGGGGTTGGGCCAGCAGCCAGAACCTCAGCCCCCCCCTATCATGGGGTCAGGGCCCTTTCCCTTGGGCGCCAGGGGCCCCAGTGGCAATACCCCAACCAAATGGGTTTTTCCCAGCCCCCTGCTCCGGGGTTTCCTTTGGGTTTGGCCCGGGTTTCATGCCAGCCCTCCACCAGTGCAGGCCTCTTCCTCCCAGGCCCCCTCGGCCCACCGGTGACTGATCCCCCCCGGAGTGTCTGGGGAATCAGCCATCCAGGCCCCCCTGGGCTTTCCCCACGCACCGCTTCGCCAAGGGCGGCCACTCCCTCGGTCTGTGGCTCCGACCTGGGGGATTCTGGGAAGAGGAAGAGGGCCAGTCGCCTGGTTCTTATTCCTTCCGGGACTCGGTGGCCTTTCTGGTTCCCTTGTCCCGGAGGCGGTTGTCATCCTCTCAGGAGGTCAGAGCCCCCTGCCCTTGGCAGCGGAACTCGCCCTGGGATCTCCCCCATTGGCAGCTATGCCCTCCCCTCTGCTAAAGGAGTCGGTCATGGTGGCCGACTGCATGAGGAGGGCCCAAATAGAGTCAAGGGCACGGAGACACAGGACATCACGCCTGGTTCTGTCCTGATTTTCCTGGTGTGCGGGAAGTACTTAAGCCAGAGAGGCTTCCATTTGCCAAAAAGGCCTTTCTTGGCAAATGATACTATCCGGAAGCCACTCTCCCCTCCCCCAGGAGGACTCCTCCTGGTCCGGGGAGAGGTCGAAATCACACGGTAGGCAGGCGTCCCTTCAGAGCGCTGCCTTGCCGAGTGGGAGAGTCTGCGAGGAGGGGTTTGGAGGCCATTCAGTCATGGATTCCTTCCTAGGGGGACTAGTGTCTCCCTTTTAAAGGATCCTGTTTCAGTTCCTCATCCCATCCGCCAGTCCGCGGATTCCGCGGCCGGGTGGTACCCTGTATTCAGTCAATGGCTGAAGGGCTTAAGTATTCGGCTGGGGCCTTCGCTAGGCTTCATCCGAACTCGGGTACTAGCGAGGAGAGATGCTGTCCTATGGCATCTTCTGTGGCCCGCTCTGCCTCTGCCCGCGCCTCCCTCAGAGCCTTGCCAGTCAAGTCAGGGTCTCTGTTCGGGAATCACGTACAGGCTACCATTAAGAGCCAGGCCGAGATTAGGCGTGCCCTCGCCTTTCAATCAGGCCCCCCTCCCCCCGCCCCGGTTCAAAACGCAAGGCGCCAGCGCCTTTCTCATCACCGAGTCCTCTCAACCCAAGGGACGCGGTCTTTTGGGACCCCGGGGGATCCGGGCAAGCAACCCAGCAGGGGGTCGGCCTCGGGCCCAGGGCCCGGCGGGCCCGAAAGCTCCCACGTCTCAGGCAGCCCCCCCCCAATGACTTGCCCCCGACCTGGGTACTTCACCCAGGGCGGTCCTGTGGGCAGTCTGTCCAGGCACCTCAGTGCCTGGGAGCGGGTTTCCCCGCAAGCCCTTGGGCTCTGCAGGTGATAAAGGTCGGGGTTTCGTCTTCCTTGGGGTGCAGTAAAGGCCCCTCTCACTCCTTTCCCTCCTCCTTTCGTCCCCCTTTCGCTCCTCCTCGGGATCTAGCGGCCTCTCAGGCTTAGACCAGGAGGCCCTTTCCTGTTAGCAAGGGTAGCCACAGAGGAATTTCCTTTCCATTCCTCTCCGGGCTTTTATGGCCGCTTTTTTTATGGTTCCCAAAGCTTCTGGAGGATGGAGACCGGTTTAGACCTCTCGCCTTGAAGGTTTCTTATCGTCCCCCGTTTTCGGATGGAAACCCCCATGTCATCCGCGAGCCATGCATCCCGGCAAACTGGGCGGTATCCATCGCCCTGAAAGATGCGTACTTCCATCTCTTGATCCACCAAGGGACAGGAAGTACCTCCGCTTGTGGGGGGAGAAGCCCCATTTTTTCGGGTCAGGGTCTTCCCTTTGGGCTAGCCCCGGGGCCCCTTGGGTTTTCACGAAGGTGCCTGGGAACTTTGCTTGCATGTTCGGGAGAAAGGAATTCGTCTGAAGGCACTATCTCGACGATTGGCTTCTTCTTGCCTCATCCAGCACTCTGTGCTCCCAGCAAGCCCTCCAGGTTTTAAACCTCTGTCAGCAGCTGGATTTGTTTGCAACGAGGAGAAGTCAATTCACCCCGTCACAGCAGTTTCAGTTTCTGGGCATGCCCTTTCCCACCCCACCATTGGTTGGTCTCTCCAACACCCAACGCCTGGTTCCCCTCCAGCACCTTTTGGCCCATCCCCTTTCCTTGGTTTCAGGCTCCACCCAGAAAGCTGGCCTCTCTTCTGGGTTGTGGAGTCCTTGGGCCCCCCTTAGTGCCCTCGGACGACTGCACAAACGCCGGTTTCAACCCCTCTTTCGCAAGCGTTGGTCTCAGGCATTGCAGTCGTGGGACCCTTTCCCTCCTTCTCGGTCAGTGGTTCCAATCATCGGTGGCCCAATGGCACTTTCCCCGTCCTGGAGGCAGGGAGTTCCCATCACACCCCCTCCTCCCCAGGAGGACCTGTTCACGGATGCGTCCTAGTCGGGTGGGGTGCCCAGTCAGCTCTCTGACGGCGGCCGGGCAATGGTCCCCGGAGATGGGATCCTGGCATATTAATCGGCTGGAGTGGAAAACCGTGTTCCAAGCCCTCGAGGAGTTTCTTCCTTTCCTGAAGGGAAAACATGTTCTCCTCAACACCGACAACACGACTGTGGGTGTTATGTCAACAAGGGAAGGGGGGGCGCGTTCTCACTCCCTGTCCTGAGGGCGGAACAGCTTTCCTTTGGTGCGAGACACATCAATCCGGATCTCGGCCAAGCACGTTCCCCCGGGAAGAATAACATTCTCGCGGACTCCCTCAGCAGGTCGCACATGGTCCTTCCTCGAATGGACTCTCGTCCAAATCAATCCTGGAACCTCTATGGACTGTATGGTTCAAACCACAGGTAGGAACCGTTCGCCACCCCGGGTTTAACCACCGTCTCCCGCTGTTGTCCCAAATTCGGATCCGGCTGCGGGGGGCTGTGGACGCCCTGTCCATCCCTTGGTTTCCGGACTGACGGGCTATGCCTTTCCCCCGTTCCCCATTCTGGGAAAAGTTTTCCGCAAAGCAAGGGAAGACGCAGCAAACGCTTATTCTTGTGGCTCCCCGCTGGCCGGCCCAAGCGTGGTTTCCAGAACTGTTCAAACCTGTCTCACGTGCCTCCGATACCCCTCGCCTTAAAGGCAAAGTCCCCGCTTCAGCCACGGTCAGGCATTCCACACAGCAATCCAAACGTGCTGCATCTTCACGCCCGGCTACTGTGCGGGACGCGCTGTCTGCACGAGGCGCCTCCCAGCGGTAATCGGCCTTGTGGAACATGCCCACAGGTCAGGCACCCAAAGTGTCTACAGTGTCCACTGGAATGGCGGCTCTCTTGGGGCTCCATCCACGCTGTATCACCCCTTCTCGTTCAATGCCATTGGCGAAAATACCTAGCTTTTCTTTTTATCAGAGAAAAAAAATTTCAGCCTCCCCTGTTAAAGTTCACAGGGCGGCTATTTCCACCCCTATCGCCAGTTAGGGGGCCCCTCCTTTGTGGACGACCCTCTTCTGCGGGATCTGGTCAGAGGAGCAGCCCTACAGGAGGCCCCATGCCCCCGCCCTTACCCCGGCGTGGGATCTTTTCTTAGTCCTCTCCTCCCTCAGGCTCCCCCCTTACTAGCCCATCCGGGGGTGTTCTCTGAAATTCCTTTTCCTTCAAGACAGCCTTTTTTCGTTCCCTGGCCTAGGGAGGCGCTGCAGTGAAGTCCACGCCCTTAGTGGCCTGCCTGGGGGGCGTCGCCTCCCCCGAACCCGGGTGGCTCGATATCTCTTCGCTCCTCCCAGAATTTTTGGCGAAAAAACCAGTTGCAGGTTCTCCTTCCCGACTATCTCCATTCTTCCCCTCACTTCTATTCTCGCCCCAGACGACGAAGACCGCACTCTCTGTCGGTGCGCCCCTCTGCGGGAGTATAGGAAACGCACGAAATTTTCTCGCTCCAAGCAGCGCCACCTGTTTCTTCTTACAACGAAGGTTATAAGGAGGACATCAGGTGCTCTTCAATCTCTCGATGGCTGAGAGAAGTCATTAAAGCTGCGTACGCGAGACCTGAAGGGGTTTTGGCTGTTTTCTCACCAAGACCTTTATGAGATTAGGGCATGGGCGTCTTCGCTGGCAGTGCTCAAATGCCAGCATTCAGGGTGTGTTAGATGCCGGGTATTGGCGTTTTCCCCCGGCACCCTTTATCCAATTCTACCCGCGCGACGTTTTCGTCTGCGCGTGATGGGTCTAGGGGCATCGCATCAGCTGTGGTGGCCCAACACTCCATCTCCACCCACGCTCCGGCTCTTCTCGCTCCTCCAGGCGGTAACCAGGTGAGCCCTCCTTCCAGGTAGTGCGACTCTGCATTAGTGAGTCACGGTATAGTATGTTTTAATTAAAAGGAAATTTTTTATTCTAAAAATTACGTTTAAACTAACATACTTACCTTGGCTCACGCAGAGGCCCTCCTACCTCCCCCCCTTCCTGGTTCCAAACAGGGGGTTCTCAGTCAGGGTTTGATATACCTCGAAAAGAGGATGATTCTGAGCATGGCAAGGCACGAGGCCCTTTCAAGGGTTTTTTTTGTCGTACGGTTTATTGTATCGAGGCGGGATAGCAAATTGCTGCCGCTTATTGCATTAGTGAGCCACGGGTAAGTATGTTAGATTAAACGTAATTTTGAATAAAAATTTTCCCTTTATTCACACCAACACACATAGTCACAAATAAGCATTTCAACACACACAAATACATAGTCACAATTAAGCATTTCAACACACACAAATACACATAGTCACAAATAAGCATTTTAACGCACACGACCCCATAATTATAAATAAACATTACCAACACACATTCCTTTTTGTCCTTCACGTTGTTCCCCACCCTGCCTCTCCAAAGTCCACTGGGGTATCGTGTCGAATCGGGTGCCCCAAACCGGGTCTGTTCTTAATAAAGTCTTTCAACGCCGACACCTTTAGCACACACCCACCCCCAAATGGCATGACACAGAGCTAACCCACTGGTCAATTGGCTGTAGGAAGTCCGAGGACAGTGTAGAAACACATCCCCTCGAACGAGGCGTAGTCGTTGAAGGTCCCGGACAGGGGGTATGACATCCAGTGAAGAACGCCTCCTCACACCCCCTCCGGGGGTTGCGACCTTGTCGTGGTCGGAGGGCTTGCGTGGGGCCAGTGATCCCTTAGGCTTTGCTGGCGGGGGCATCAATACTTTAGGATAGGTGGGTTTTTTAAAACTGCTTCTAGGTCCCAAAAGCCGAGATGCTGTCTGGCCCTAAGCATAACGTGGTAAGGAGTTGATGCCCCCGGTAGGGCTTCCCATGTCAGATAGGCTAAGGGTGAGGGGTCCCCGCTAAGAGTAACCCGCCTTTCTCCTTTTTTGTTTTCTGCCTTTTTATTTGGCCCTTTCTATCTTCGTCTCCCCTTCAAGTCTTCTTTTCCACACTCCTTTTCTCTCTGTGGTCTCCTTAAGATCCCCCGTGTTTGCCGTGCAGTGCGACCTGTGTCGGAGGGGAATGAGATCTGGTGATTGAGAGAGCCAGCGCTCTCAACACATCACTTTGGCTCGGACCTCTCCTAGACAGGAAGTACACTTTGGCCCGGGTGTACTAATCGGCTCCCCTTCTTGGGGGCTGGGTCAAGACAGACAGTTCCCCTGCTGGCCAAGTTAACCCCTGCAGTGTTTAGCTCTCTGTCCCCGGGAGTTGAGCATTTATCAGGGGGGATAGGGTTGGTAGTTTCTGTTTGTCGTATATCTCTCCGAAGCCCGGAAGGGGTCAAGACATTGGTTTCTTGGCCTGGCCCTTAGTTGGACTCCAAGGTGGGTGGGTAAGGGAGAGATGAAACATACTAAACTAAACATGGCTTTATCAAAAAACATCCCCCAAAAAGAAGAGAAAAACAGCATCCCCTGTTTCAGGAGGTCTTTATTCTGACAGCGATTCAGATACTGAGGTACGACAGAAGAAGGGTTTCTGGGCTTCCTGGTCGTGATGGAAGGGACGGAGCAGGACAGACCCCTTTCAGCTCTGAGCCCTTTTGCTATCCAAAGGGCTTTCAAGGTATAGCAGGTGACCCTCGGTCCATCAAGAGGTGAGAAATGGCTCCTTTCTAATTCAATGTAAATCACAGAAACAATTGAACAGCTGGGTGAAGGCAACTAAACTAGTGGACAGGGAGATCAGGGTAATCCCACAAACAGTTAAATTCATCGAAAGGCGTGATTCGCTGCCGGGATTTATCAGGGTCTCAGAGGCAGAAATCAAAACGAAGCTGGCATCCCAGGGGTGTGGGCGGAGGTGCGCAGGGTGGACTGTAAGAAGGGTGCAGAAAGAGTGGCCACCAACACCCTCTTTCTGACATTCTGCAACCCTGTGCTGCTCCGGTCTCAAAGTTGGCTACCTGATGTCCCGGGTTCAGTTATATGTTCCATCCGTTGAGGTGCTTCAGGTGCCAGAAGTTTGGCCATGTCAGGGACCGCTGTTCAGGGCAAGAGGTATGCGGTGTTTGCTGCAAGGCAACCCATGATGGGCTGTGTCAAGATCCGGCACATTGTTTCTAACTGCCGGTGGCGACCATTCCTCCTCTTCAAGAAACTGTCCTCTTTGGATTCAGGAATCCGCAATTCAAAGATTAAAACTGAAAAGAAAATCTCCTTTTTTGAGGCCCCCAAGCAGGTTTTTGGGGAGTCAGACGCCGACAGCCTCTTCTATGCTTCGGCTGTAAGGAAAGTTCCCCCAGTTTCCACTCGATCGTCTGCTGTCAGATGATGACTTTATTTTTTTGAAGACACTGCAAGTACGGGAAAATGTCAACCCCTTGGTGGAGCAGGTCACCACCTCCCAACCAAAATGACTGCCCTGGTGGAGGCAAAAAATCCGCTACCCCTCAGACTGCCCAGCAGTCTACAACATCTGCTGCTGGGCAGATTAAAAAAACCAGCAATCCCCCTCGAAATCCTCTGTCAGTTTCCCGTGCGGGCAAGGGAGTTACCCAGTGGTGGAGATGAGGAAGGGAAACCCACCGTCTCCCAAATCAGACCTTCTTCACCTGTTGGTAAGTCTGCCAGCAGGTCTGAAGACCATAACAGTCCAGTGAAACTAACCAACAAATTCACTCCATTGGAGCAGATGTTGAGGGGAGATGACCTGATCTCTCTCCTTTTCGCCCTCTGCACCATGGATAGTACAATATTCCATTGGAATATCCGTGGACTAAATTCCAACTTCGAGGAGCTGCAGCTTTTGTGCCATCTATAAAACCTTCCGTCGTGGCTCTTCAGGAAACTCAAATTCAAAGCCAGAAGACCTTTACTCTTTCTGGCTTTAATATTCTTTCTAAACCTGCACAACCCTCCACGTTGGTATGTTTGGGCGGTGTGTGCCCTTCTCCTACATAAAACTTTGTTGTATAGTCCTGTCGCTCTGTCTACCTCCCTTCAGGCTGTAGCTGCGAGAGTCACTCTCCACAAGACTGTGGGCAATCTGTTCCTTTATCTTCCCCCTTCTGTCCCGGTTTGTCGTCAGGACCTTGTCAGTTTGATAGGGGAACTTCCCCGACCTTTTTGCTGTTGGGTGACTTTAACGGTCACAATCCTCTTTGGGTGTGTCAGTACGTCATCCCGAGGTTGCTAATTGAGGTGTCCTTTCGGATTTGGATTTGTGTTGTCTGAACGACGGATCTGCAACTTCCTCCACTCTTCCAAGGTTCACTTTCGTGTTTAGATTTGTCGGTTTGTGGGCTCCTCGCTGGTCCTGGATATGAAGTGGTCTGTCCATGACGATCTGCACGGAAGTGACCATTTCCCTGTCCTTCTACAACCTGTAATAACTGAACACGTCTCTGTCTTAACATCTAAATTATCAGAAAGCAAAATGGGGATCTATTTGCAGCTCTATTTTAGGATATTCCAGGACACTGATTTTTTCAGAGTCCGGACCAGCAGAATCACTGAACAAACACTGTGATCAAGTGTGCTAAAGTTGTATTCCGTGTCTTCCGATAAAACTTCAATGCCAAAAAAACCTGGTTCGATTCAGAATGCCAACAAATTTCCAAAGTTAGAAAAACGGGCTCAGCGTCTCAGGTATACAACGCCTTCGGGTCCCCAACGTCGAGCCCTCAGAAAACCGTGCTAAATCAAGACACACTTTATAAAATCAGTAAATGTCGGTCCTGGAGAAGCATCTGCTCAGGCTGGACATCAAAAAACTTTCAAGAAAAAGTGTTGGAACATCATTAAGAAAATCAGGGAAGAACACTGTCCCACTGTGAAACTTCAAGTTTACGGATTCTTTAATAAAGAGAAGAATGCAGTTGGCTAATATGCTAGCTTAAAGATGAAAAGAATCTCCTCTTCTAATAAATCAGCCACTTTTGTCAAAAACAAAGCCCGAAAAGAAAAAATCACCCTGCACAAAAATTTTTCGTCAGACAAGTGGAAGACACAATCTTCCTTTCACGTTTTTTAACGAGCTGAAATTCTTGCTTTACTCTCTTTGCAGCGATTCTCTCCAGTCTAGATGAAAAATCATTATCAAACTCTTGATGAAACATCTTCCGCAAATAGGTCTGAACATTCCTGCTACAGGTATACAACCATTGTGTGGACTACTGGTTTCTTTTCCACCTTCTTGACGGAAAAGCCCTCATTATTCCATTCCTAAACCTGGAAAAGATCTTTTCTACCATCCAAACTACCGTCTCATAGGCTTTGACCAGCTGTGTTTTGCTAATTGATGGAAAAAATGGTTCAATGTAGGCTTCATGTGGAAACCGAAACGTGGCCTCTTTTGGCGAAAGCAAGAACAGACAGTTGTGGTTTCCGCAAACATCGGGCTCACTAACGTTTGACCATTTGATTCGTGTCTGGAATCTACACTGCGGCAACGCTTTTTGGAACAGACTCAGCATGCAGTGGAATTTTTTTCGATTAGAGGAAGGCCCTACGGATACCACCTGGAAGTCGGTTGGATACTTCATGATCTCCCTCACGATCTGGGGTTTTCGAGGTCATCTTCCGCCTTTTTATTCATAAATTTTTTGGCATGACGACAGTTTCAGGTTCCGGGTTGGCACCACTTCTCTGATGTCACGAGCAGGAGTTGGGTGTTCCACAGGGGAGCATACTGTGTCTCCTGCCGCTTTTTAGTATTAAGATCAACAAACATTGTTCAATTCTGACAGCAGGGCTCAGATCTGCTCATAGTTTGTGGATGATTTATGTTGTCTACGCAACTGGAAGCCTGTACCCGAGTGTCCAGCGCAGGAAGGCTTCCGCTTTGCGTAGATAAAATCCAT